>JAOYMU010000274.1:27442546-27453680 GCA_025802295.1 Psammodynastes pulverulentus
ACGCGCATGCGCAGTGCAGGTAAGTTTGCCGATGGCTCGCGTGCCTGCACAAATGGCTCTGCGTGCCACCTGTGGCATGCGTGCCATAGGTTCGCCATCACTGGTCTAGAGGTTTAAAACAAACTCTGGGAAAAGCTTTTCTGAGATGTTGAGGTATATAAGTTGAGGCAGATTTGTGTTGATAAAAAGTAAGATAAAACACAATAATTAATAAGAATTGTACAGAACTGTGCAATAACTTACCATTCTCAGTTTGCAGCTTCCCTTTCTGCGCAGTGAGATCATTTATCACCCGGGTCATTTCATCGACTTTAGTCTTGGCCTCACTGAGATGATCTTCAAAAGTACGGCAGAGTTTCTCTGCATTTGCCTAAAGCGATGGAACAAACTTACTGTAAGCAGGAAAGGAATTCATTTGTTGTTTTAATGTTTTCTAGTGCATTTCAATGGAATGCCTGTCAGCCGCCTAGAGTTGCTTCTGGCGAGTTTGGAGGCATACAAGTTTAATAATAAATAAATGAATTACAAAGGGAAACTATAATTCAGTCACCCCTGAGCCTGTAGACCTTGGATACTGTTAAATTTGGCTGGAAGAAAT
This sequence comes from Psammodynastes pulverulentus, assembly GCA_025802295.1. Taxonomy (NCBI): domain Eukaryota; kingdom Metazoa; phylum Chordata; class Lepidosauria; order Squamata; family Psammodynastidae; genus Psammodynastes; species Psammodynastes pulverulentus. Next base: position 27,443,145 of record JAOYMU010000274.1, read on the forward strand.
TAAAACAGAATACTAATAAATACTTAACTAGAGGGGGGGAAATCTGACTGAATTTTTTAAAAAATGTTATTATATAATACAAATCAGCTGATTCTTAGTCAAAACCTATATATTTAAAATGCTAAAATCCTTTAATGATATAATTTATCCTGATATAAGACTTTTACACATCCATCTCCAAAGATAATATTTTGTTTTTTCTCAGAATATAATAAGAAATTGCTTCGCCTATGTGTCAACCAAATTATTGCTTCTCATAAGTAATATTTTAATGGAATTATATCACCAAAAACATATAGGAATATATGACGACATATGAAATGAAATAAATAATGTAATTAATAATAATTTGGAATTATTTGACTGAATTCATAAGATGAAATATGTTACTTACATAATAGTATGCTTCTGTCAGCTTTAGACATTCTTTTAGAAACTCTTTCAGTAGTTGGGAGAAACAAAATATCCCTAAGGATTATTTTACAATTCTTCCACACATCATTTATTATTAAAGAAAAGTAAAATGGAAGTTTTTCTGAAGAGCATGATGTGCTCTTACAATAAAATGTCACCCACTTCTGCCAAAGTCCATAAAAGATACTAGCTTAAAATTTCTGCAAATGAATTCAGAAAATGTCAAAGCAGCCTGTGGTCACTATTTTTAATACTCATTTAGTGACTGCATTTAGTAACTAACGGTTTAGTGACTAATTTAGTGACAAGTTACAATGGAGGTCTATAAAAAAAGGAAAACTGAAGTAAGATCAGAAATTAGAGTTTTGGGTAGTAAAAAAGGTAATATGTTCTCTCTCACTTTGTGTGTGTTTGTGCATACACACACTCCCACATACATACATGCATACATACATACATACATACATATATACAGACAGACAAACAGACAGACAGACAGACAGACAGACATAGTCTGGATAGCGTGGTGATTAGGGTGCGACCATTGACAGAAGAGACAAGGTTGAAATCCTGGTTGGTACTTACCTTACCTTACCAGTAGGTGTCCTTGGGCAAAGGCTCCCTAATGCTTCACCTGCCTATCTCAAATACAGGAGTCTAAGAGAGTCATGCTGGCTCAGATGACACTTGAACTAACAAGGTCTGTATCAGATGTTGGGGAGCCAGGACAACCTGACAATAAAGGAGCTCCTGGAACCAATCATACGTGGATAGGACAAAAGATTCTGAAATTGATGAAATGCTACTATAATAGCAGATCTAATGAGAATGGAAATATCAAACTATGAGGGAACTATGGATGGACAGAAAACCATGGCCCACACTAATTGAGAAACAGCTAGTTAACCAGCTCTTCAACATAGTAAAGAGCAAACTGTTCTTACAACTTTAGATAGACCAACAACACACATGTATCACCTCTCTTGCATTCCGGGTGCAATTCAAGGTGCTAGTTGTTACCTTTAAAGCCCTTCATGGCTTGGGACCAGCTTATCTTAGGGACCACCTCTTGCAGGTCATATCTACCTGACCCCTAAGAACAGGGAGGCAGGGAATGCTGCGGGTTCCATCTGCGAGGGAAATATACCTGGTGGGACCCAGAAGAAGGGCCTTCTCCATGATGGCTCCCTCTCTATGGAATATCATCCTCCCTGAGATTAGATTGGCCCCCACTCTAGTTCTCTTCCGGAAGATGCTGAAGACCTGATTCTGTCAGTGGGCCTGGGGAACCCAGAACGGGATGGAACCCATCAAATGGCTCATGTGATCTGCTGTCGCTGGGGTGGGAGGTGATTTTATTATTTTAACTTATTTAATTTTTATAAGTTTTACAGTTTTAATGTGGGTTTATATTTTTGTAAGCCGCCTTGAGTCTCCTTGGATGAATAGGTGGAAATATAAATCTATTTAATAAATAAATAAACTATCTATCTATATTTTTATATCTACTGCGTCTATATCTCTATAGATCCCCATTCAAACTTTCATATTAAATTGATTTTACCTTTCCCTTGACCAGCTGCTCCATGTTAGATGATAGATCATCGACCTCTAACTTCAGCTCACTTTTCTCTTTCTCCAGTTTTTGTTTGACCCTCTGTAAATTGTCAACTTGCTCCCCAAGCTCAGCTATGCTGTCCGCATGCTTCTTCCTTAGTGTAGCTGCAGTAGCTTCGTAGTGCAAAGTGGCTTCTTCAAGATCCCGTCGTAATTTGAGAAACTCTGCCTCACGTTTCTTGTTCATTTCCAGCTGTGCTGAAGTAGCCCCTCCAGCTTCCTCAAGTCGCTCACTTAGTTCTTCTAGTTCTCGGGCCAGATCTGATCGTTGCTTCTCCACTTTTGCTCGGGCAGCCCTTTCTGCTTCCAGTTCTTCCTCCAACTCCTCTATTCGGGCCTATCAGACAGATTAAAAATACTTATGTATTCCACTTGTATATGCTATGAACTATATATATAACGTGAATGTATATCTAACTCTGAACCTTCTCTCTTCACCTAGTTGAATATGAATCTGAGCTTCAGGCCTTTCAAAATTCTATGCCAACTTAGTGGGCAGAAAAATTGGGTGAACAATTTCTTGAACGGAAAGAGAAATCCTTCATCAATCTATTAAGGGCAAGACTCCCTCTTAGCCATGACAGTACACTACTAATCAAAAAGCCCCAGAGGGTGACTCCTTCATAATGGACTTCTTGGGATTTATTGATATGTGTAATATTGGGAAGCTGCTGGTGACTGACTGCACAGTAAAATGGTAGGATACATAAAGCTCTTTTGACCACCACTCTGTTCAAAAAGTTGAAGTATCACCCATGAAATTCCCTCTAAATTTATCTTCTCTTTTATCCTAATTTGTAAAACACAAAATCAATGATCAGATTGAAACAGAACCGGAAGAAAAAAATGCAGGAGAATATTCTGCATTAGTTAGAATATGAATTGTAGAGCAAAAAACCCCATACCATAATGGGGTCTAGGTACCTAAGTTCTATCATCCCCACATAGCATTATTACTGGGATGACAAGAGTTGCAGTTCAACATATAATTGGATGGGAAAAACCATAGAGATATTAAAATAAGGGTAAGCGTCTGATATGTATTCTGAGTACAAGGCGAATTTGCTATGATTCCACCTGTCTGGAAGGGTAGTTTTGTACCATTTCCCCATGACATCAGGCTGCAGTTGTATTTGAAATTATATGGAATACGCTATTGAACTTTGCGGGGTTTATTCTAACTATGCATAGAATTACTCTAAGGGTAACTTGGGATGCAAAAATCCCAGCGCATGAAAACAAACTTTGATGGAAGTGATAAATACATATTTTTAAATCTAGAGTGTCTTATGCCCCTTTAAAATTCAAAGAAGCATGAATTACAAGGTAAAGAGAAGTTCTTTTTGTAGTTCTTATCCATGTTTTGACTCTGAACTAGAACTGTCAAAACGGCTTAGTCACATATTCTACTTCTGGGCAATGAGCAAGTTGCAGCATTATTAATGGCACTTCCCATAACCTCCCCTCCAAAGAGAAATGAAAACTAACTTTGGCAGCTGTTAAACCAAGATGATCACAGAGCCTCCATAGATCAATAGCTAAGGGGAATATTTTTATTCCTGGAAGGGCTTTGCTCCTGTACAAATTCAGTGTTGATGTCACATATCAACATAGTTCACATTGTCTTCCTCCAAGATACAATCTTATTCTGTAACTCACCAGCCACTATATGCAGTACTTATAATCAAGGGTATTCAGAGAGATGTTTTTGTTTTTGCTGAGTTATCTTTTCTCCCTCTCCAATTCACTTTCTCTCATATATCTTTCTTTCCAAGTGTCTCACCTACTCTTTTATGACTGCAATCCAACAACTAAGTCCTGCCTATTAGTTGGAACCCCTGCAGTTCAGGAAGGACATTTCAAACCTGCTTTCCTCAAGTGATCAATAGATTTTTTTTCCTGCAAAGTGCAAAATAAAACTCAATGAAGTTTTCTCTGTGTTGGAGAGGGTGTATATAGGTATACATACTGTGGAGGGAATGAGTATTGTTCTCATTCTCCTCACAGGAAGTGAAGAGCATTTCTTTTAAAGCCGGAATGCTGGATAGCTATTTAGATCTGTGAGGAACCCAAAGTTGCAAATTATATAAATGGACAAGCTATAATTTATGATTTCCTGAGGTTAGGGAAAGTATTTGGAGGACTTTCTTTCCAAAATGGCCACACTAAGCCTATTTGGATACTTAACCTAGAGTATTAACATATTTCCTGCTCCATAAAGGCAGAAAATTATACAATCAGAAGAGACTCTCTGGAAAACAAAAATTGGGGGGGGGGGGGGGCTGTGGCTCCAGTTTGCATCTCCTGTTCTAAAGGTCTGAAATGAAGAATTGGATGTGGACTCACCAGTCATGGATATCATTTATACCACATCTATCATTTTTGTTTAAACTGTGGATGAAGGGATGTATGTTGGGCATAGGAAATGATAACTGATTCTGATTTGCATTTATAGTCAGGCTGTAGAAATGACTATAGCAGGCCAGCCGGCATTCTGAAGGTGCAACCTTCTTATTTAATTACCTAGATATTTATATGCATATCATTATAATTTAATCATTAAATCCTCCCTAAAGGAAAAAGAAGAGAAAGTGAACAAAGGAAGGAATCCAAATCATATGAAATCCAAAACATCTTTCAACATTAGATGGGTTTAAAAGAAAAAATAGATGTACTCATGAAGTAGTAGTTGGAACCTCTAGCTGTGGGAAGACAAAACATGGAGAAGCATTATCTAGACCAGAGGTGTCAAACTTGCATCGTCACAGTATTGTCACGTGAGTATCGTGACTTTTTTCCCCTTCACTAAACTGGGCATGGGCATGGCCATGGCCAGCGTGTGACACATCTGGGCTGTGGGCCATGAGTTTTACATCCCAGATCTAGACCAACAATAGGACGTGAATTTTTAAACAGTATAATTTTGCAAATTATATAAATTGGACTCCCAATTTATGAAGCAGCACTAGAATGGAGAAATGTGATGTGGATGTTTTCTATGGAATCCAATAACATCTAGCAAAACTTTTCATTTCTAATTGCCAGAAATTCAGCCTGAATGGTCCTAAAACTGTTCAGAAACTGTATACACAATTTTGATCCCAAGCTGCGACCCATTATTTTCCAAGGAGATCCTGAAGATGACACAACAGAAAAGATGCTCTGGAGTACCTCTGGGAAAGATGAAGAGTAAATACAATCAAATGTGCATAAGAGCCTATATTAGGGATTATATTCTTATCATGTCTATAGATAGCTTTTCATCAGCCCTGTTTAAAGTAAAAATATTCTAGGTATCTGAAGTGGCTGGAATCCACTCTTGAGTCTTTTCTGTCATGTTCCTAGTCCTCTTGCCCAACTATTGAGTTATCTGCCTGGGTTGACTTATATAGATAAGAGATTCTGGAGGTATGGCAGTGTACAATTCAAGAAATAACAGCTGTTTATTATTATTGCATATTTGTTCCCTAAGTATATGGTAGGTTATTTTGTGTGTGTTTAATGCACTGTGTTTTTAAGTGTAAGCCGCTCAGATTCACTGTTGATTTATAAATTGTAAGCAATTACCAGCTCAGTGGAGGAAAAGTAAGAATCACTCATTATTTACCTGAAGCTCTTTTATCTTTTTTTGGAGCTGCATCACTATGGCCTGTTCATCTTCAATCTTAGAGTTCATTTGACTGATTTCAAATTCTTTCCTGTTAATGCAATAGATGTTTATACGTGGTAGAATATAAGACAATTCATCAGAATTGCCTTATTGCTTTCTAAGCAGAAATGCAGTTTCAGGAGTAATGGCCACCATTACTGCTATTTATCAAGATTTAAAAACAAACAAACAAACAAAAAACCTTTGTTAATGCAAAGTTTTAAAAAATCTTATCTTATTTCTTGATTTGCAAACTAAGCAATCCATGGATATTGTACTTTTAATAATTCTGATATTGGGTGAAGTTGGTGAGTGTACTTTGTGCTACATTATGATCTGCTGCCAAACCCAATAATAAATGAAACGCTAGCAGATCAGGGGAGGAAAATAAAAACAGAATCCTACAACACAGAAGCTTTGTTTTGTTTTGCTGCCTCTTATTATTGAGGTGTAAAATTTAAAAGCTCCCAAGGTAACTTTGTAGGTAGGAATATTCCCCTGACCTTTCTTTTTAAAAATCTTATTAGCCATCAGTTCTCTATACTTTCTTTCCAAGCTATCCACTTCTGTTATGTAGAAGTTGTGACTTACTAATCAAACATACCCACCAGGAACATATGACAAAACCTCAGGGGACTGACAAACCTTCAGGTTTTGGCTGCTTTCACTGGACCAAAAAATGCAGGGAACCTCCAAATACCCAGCAGTTTATATTGTAAGTGTAAGTATGTGGATTTATTTTCACATAATTGGTAGTTAGTTTCCATGTTTACAAGTGAATATGAAGGGGACCCAAAATTGCTTATACCAAAAGCGCATGTCCCTTCTAGATGTTTTGGACTTCATCTGTCCCAAATTGTGAGGAACAAGGAATTGGGGAAATTGTGATTGAGAGCATTAGCTTGCCTTTCTCTACGTTACCATATCAAACTGAATTATTAAAAGCCGTAAATAACCTTACTTCTTTAACTTTTCTTCCAGTTGCAGTTTATCATTCTCTAAATCCATGACACTTTCTTGAGTCAGTTTCAAGTCTCCTTCCAGTTTTCGTTTGGCTCTTTCCAGATCCATCCTTACTTTCTTTTCTTGTTCCAGAGAGCCTTCAAGCTACAGACATAAAAAGGTAGAAGAGAACACTCGATAGATCAAGGCTTCAAGGGGATATGAATTCTGACAGTATCTTACATTTAGTTGCACAAGTTATAATAAAGTATAGAAAGACTATACATCATGTTGAGACATAATGTGAGTTATTTGGTTTTCTTTAGCATACTGTATGAGTCTAGCCATTATAGTTTGTAAACCATCACTTCTGGCTAACCCTGATGTGACCATTGAACCAACACATGTGTTCATGCTTCCCATTAGGCCATTGTTGTTGAGAAGCTTACTGGTTTATTTTAATTCATTTTTCTCATGGCAAAGAATGGGTCTGACATCTATGGTAAGTCAATCAAAGCTATTACTCATCAAACACCCAGGCAATCAATTAAAAAGCCCAATTTTATTCAACTGACTCCAAGAACTATTGGATGAAAGAAAGGGGTGGGACCTTCCTGGTTCAGCCCGGATCGGGCGAACTGGTAGCTCTGACGAGTGGTAGCTCCAACAATCAGTGTTTGGGTGGTTTTTGGGCCCTCCCACCCAGCCATGTTCTTTCTTGAGCTTTATCCACTCAGCTAAGTGATATGGCAGAGCGAATTGCCGCTCTAAAGCAGCTGAGAGGAGCTTTAGCTGGGGCTTGTCCTAGCTGTGCATGCACAAGCATGTGCGATGACCGAACCAGTAGTTAGACCAGTAGGATCCCACCCCTGATTAAAGATCTCACCATTCCAGATCAATATGGCAATATTAATCATCAATAATGAGAGTTGTACTCCATTGTATCTAAAGGCACCAGTTGCATAAGGTTTAGCTAGGTAAATCAACAACAACAAACCAACATACATCATCAACTTGTTGCTCCAATTTTACTTTAGCCTTGCTCAGAGTATTGACTTTATCCTCTTCTACTTGCAGATCATCTAAGGCCTGTTGATGAGCTTCCTGTAAAGATTTCTTTTCTTTTGTAAGTTTACTGATAGTTTCATCCAGTGCTGCCATTTCTTCTGTTAGGTTTTTAACCTGAAAAATGAAATGGAAGTAAGTACAAAAGTCAAGAACTACTTGCAGAGTCAACGCAGTTCAAATGCATTTTGATCCTTGTTTGTGAAAAACAATGTACTTCTGATTCATACAAAACAAAGAAAGCTGCTCCTTTTTTGAATATACCATGTAAATTGAATCACAGACATGCCATCATATAAGAAAGAAAGGAAAATATCTTAGATGAAGGATTTTCAGTTGCAAAACCTATTTATTGAAAAAAATTCTAGAACTCCTTATCAAGGGCAAAGCTCTAGTGATCCAAAACTAGAGTTCAATTGAGCTTTAATTTTTACAGTGAAGAACACCGTTTGAAAAAACTGGGCTTTGAGTATTGGAGCAGAGACAGTTCCACATCCAGGTAATAAAATATGTTGTTCAAAATAACCTGCATAACAATTTTCAACACTCAATATATCATAGCATATAATGTATTCTCCAGACAACTGTGGATGTGGCCAATACCTGGAAAGGAGAGTCTGTGCATGGAAAATCTTATGTACATTATTTTAGGTTCCATAATGAAATAAATGTTTCTATGTGCGCGCGCACATTTGTGTGTGCTCACATTTGTGTGTTTGTGTGTGTAACAAATAGTCAGGTACTGAATTTGTTCCTGTGAACGCTATTAGGAAATAACAGAATTATAGATAGTTTCTATAGACCTAGATATCGGGATGACAAATAAGAGGAGGAAATAATGTAATTTATATAGATTCTGGCCATCTATATCTTTTTCCTGAAAAATTATTAGACATTGAGTTAGCAAAATCCATAACCAAAGTCTATATGTCATCAAAAACATCTACAGTATTCAATTTTACTGGACTTAGTGAAGATTTAATGTTTCTCTGTCTACTTTTACACCATGTACAATTTTATGAAGTTATGCTATTGCATTTGTCCCCCCACTATGCTTTTTTCTTTTTCTAGTCTTAAATCTCCAACTGTTGTAACCTTCTCCCACTGAGAAACTGCAGTTCAAAATGTGGGCATTTTATTTTTGATTCATTTTACTCTGAAATTCACTTTTTTTCATAGGGACCAACATTAGCCTGACATTTTTATTAAGCTATCCATCACGATCCAAATATTCCTTTCCTGATTGTTCAGCATATCAGTGAAGTTAGGAATGATTTCATTCCAATATGTAACATTTAACCCATTTTTAAAATCATTATACAGTTAGACCAGGTTGATTTTTGTTTGTTTTTTAATATTAAAAGTACCTTATTTTCTGTAGCATGTTTTTCTTTCTCAACTTTTGCCAAAGTAATTTCAAGGTCATCAATATCTTTTTTCAGCTCCGAACATTCATCCTCCAGCTTTCTCTTCTTTGATGTCAACTCAGAGTTCATCTCTTCTTCATCTTCTACCCGTTCAGTCAGTTCTTTAACTTTGGCTTCCAGTTGGATCTTAGATTTAATCAGTAAATCACATCGTTCTTCTGCATCTGCAAGGGTATCTTGCTCCTGTCAGAATTTGCAGAGACTTGTATTAATGGCTCAAGAAAACCTATTGAAGTAACCAATCATCAACTATACATTTTAGTATTAAGCCACAAAATTGGAATCTAGACTACATGCTACTCTAAACCCATGCTAGATGCAAGGGATTATTGCAAAAACAAGATTGTTTTGACTTCTTGGAAAAATATTAAGCAGCAGATAGCAAGGTCTGGATAGACGAAAAGTGTTCACATTTAGCTTTTAAGCTGGCTCTTTATTAACACAGTGAAAGGACTAGACTATATGGTTTTGTACAGCCAAAATTAAACTTGTTTAAACTTTCAGTTGTTGTGCTTTATTTAGTCTTAGCACTCTCTGTCACTGGTACATTGTTGAAGTTTTAGGCATGATAGATGGACAATGGATCTCTTCCACTGCTTTTACCTTGAAATTGGCACTAAGGGGACACATTCTTCGATTTTAGAGGAATTATATGGAAGTTCTAGTAATAAAAATCAAAGACTTCACTGAAAAATGGAACTAAGAGTAGGTATAAAGAATACAAAATTACTGACAAGTTCAGCAATTTATAAAATGAAAATAATGAAATAGTGGCTAGTTTCTGCTTTTGGGGGTTACTCTGCAATAAAGAAACTAGGAGTCAGAAAATGTGCCACAGACTTGAACTTGGTAGGTTCACAATGAAGACTTTGAAAAAGATTTTCAAATGCTGTCATGTTTCTGTACTTTCAAAGATCAGAATCGTGTAAGGAATGGGTTCCATGTAATACTTTATGGAAGTGAAAGTTGGGCTTTGAAAAACTAGGATAGAAAAAGTATTGATGGTTTGGAATTGAAGTAGTTGTAACAGACTCCTGGGGATATTGCGGATAGCCAAGAAAACAAATGAATCATCAAATACATCAACTCGAAGTTCTCACTCAAGACAGAAATAACCTGGCACAAAATATCATACTTTGGACAGTATGTGAAGACCTAGATCTCTAGAGAAATCTAGAAAATGTGAAAACCAGCAGCAAGTTTACAAGATTCAGTTACAGTAGCAATGTGTGCACCATTAAAAGATCCACAGAACCAGCCTGGGGTCAGATCATCCTGCAGATAATCTATATATGTAGTCACTAGATTTAACAGTAAACTGGCACAAAATAATCAGACATACAGCACTTTTGTTGATATTGCGGGGGGGGGGGGGGGCTTGTACTGTTTATAAATTTGTTGTAAGCACCTAGAGATTCATGT
>JAOYMU010000274.1:27510595-27524358 GCA_025802295.1 Psammodynastes pulverulentus
CTCCAGTTTGACATCATCAAAATGGCGACCGAGCGGCTAAATATAAAAAATGCCGCCCCCCCAAGATATGTGCCGCCTGGTGCGGACCGCACCCACCGCACCCCCCTAGGTACGCCACTGAAAGACAATGAAAATTCTTTACATTTTTTTTCCCTGTTTCAAAATTGACTTCTTCCAGAGATCCACATGGCTCCCACCTTGCCTGTGTTAAAGCATTTTAAAACCTAGCATTTCCCTCCAGCTTTGTGTTGAAATGGGTGGATGGGCCTTGTGGGTTTTTCAGGCTATGGAGGGATAGTTGGGTTCCCTTAATGGTCACCGTTTAAAGTGTGTTTTTGTTGTTCACTGCTGTTGTTTTTAAATTCTGTAAAACTGCACAGACTTTGTTTTGAGTAGGCAGCCTAGAAATGTATTTTTGTAAAAGAAACCCATTAAATTACATTAAAAATTAAAAAAGCACACAATAGAGATCATATAATAACTGTCAGGAATAGAAAATGTAGAGATCAGCCCAACAGCTGGCAATCTATAGGGCAAATTCTTGCCCTACTGCAAGCAATAGCTATAAACTATACTTTACAACAGTCAGTGAACCAGCTTTGGGACAGATTAAGAGCTCACTCAACTGAAAGTTTTACCTCTACATCTGTTTATTCTTCAATTGAAATAACATGCACTAGGGATCGCCTGTCAACTGTATCTAGAATCAAGTGATATTGGAACAGTAGTTGCATCATTACTGCAGTTTGAAAGTTGACTAGAAAACTTTCTATGGTGGGTTGCAAGGTTTTAGGATTCCATAGTTGCAAACAACTGTTGTGCTGGTATTCAGTCTTTTTAATTGCTTCTATCTGATTAATTGTTTATATCTGTAAATAAAATGAATACTGCAAATAATCATTATTTTTAACATTATTATTTATTTGTAAAATTTATTGGCTGCCCACCTTACCACTGGGTAACAATAGATGCTTACAATCTTAAAAAAAATACATAACCTAAAAGACACAAATAAAATAAATACAATATAATACAAATCCTATTATTGAGCCCCAATTAAACGATGGGGAGGTAGGGTGTAGGATGAGAAGAGGTGAGATCTGTTATTGATCTATCAACCACTTCCCATGTGAAACCCCTCCACAGCAAAATCTTTTAGTTCTTGCTAAAGGAGAGTTAAAACCAGGCTCACTAGGGGGGGGGAGAGATTCCAAAGGGCACAATGGCAGAGAAAGACCCCATTAGCCGCAATACTCTGGTCGATGGGGCTCACAGCATGGGTCTTCTGCCAACATGGGTGAGGTGGGCCAAATCCCAGTGGGATGAGACAGTCTTCCAAATAGCCGCATGCTATGAGGAGCCTCGGTGGTGCAGTGGTTAGAGTGCTGTACTGCAAGCCACTTCTGTTGACTGTCAACTGCCTGCGATTTGGCAGATCGAATCTAACCAGGCTCAAGGTTGACTCAGCCTTCCAACCTTCCTAGGTGGGTAAAATGAGGACCCAGATTGTTGGGGGCAATATGCTGATTCTGTAAAACCGCTTAGAGAGGGCTGTAAAGCACTATAAAGCGGTATATAAGTGCTATTGCTATTGCTATTAAAGGTGATTACTAATATTTTTAATTACTCTTGGAAGCAAGCTGGCAGTCAATGCAGCTCAGGGAGCAGTGGTGTTACATGGGCCATTTTTTACCCCCAAGAACTGCCCGCATTGCCACACTATACATCACATGTAGCTTCTGAATGTTCTTCAAGAGTAGCTCCATGTAGAGCCTATTGCAATAGTCTAATTGTGAAATGACTAGGATTTGAATGACTGAGCACAGGGTCTCTTGATCCAGGAGAGGCTGCAACTGGCATACAACCTTGAAGTTGAATAAACTTAGACTGGTAGTCTGGTGTTATTTTGTACAATTCCAGGCAACATAGTAATTATCCACAAGAACAACCTTGGGAGGTGGACTGAACTGAAGGAAAGAGCAAGAAAGCAAAGTTACCACCAGCTGACTTTCATGGTTTCCCAGTTTGTAGAGTAGTAATTTACTACCATATTCAATTGATCCTCACTTTCCATTCTCTTTTGTATATTTTTGTGTTCTGTTTTCTGCCTAAGAAAAGTATAAAGCTATCTTTACAGGAGCTGGACAAATAAATACTATGCTTGATAAAATGTGTAGGTAGAATTAAATCAATATTTTTTTCTGAATTTCTCCAGGAGAAGAGAAAATGTCTTTGCCATAGGCTCTCATGAAATGATTACTGCTAAAAAAAAACATGCAGGAAAAAACTTGCAGAATTTTTTTTTAGTCCTGCATCAACTTACAGGGATATACAGTTAGATCCTCAATTGTAACAAACTATCATAGTTACTTGGAAGTGCTTAGTATTTTCTCTAATATGTATTTTCTCTTTAATTATGTCAAAAGACACAGATTTGGCTATTTTTATCAGAGTAGAGTGCCAGGATTAATTTATGAGTTGTATTTGTTTATTTTACTTCATTTTTTCTCAATTCCCAAATGTGAAAAACTTCATCAAAATGTGAAATATTTTTTCAAAACACATAAAACTTAAATATACATATATTCATTACATGTGATTCCATTTTCTGACTTAGACATCTGCCCCATCCACTAAAACTCAAAACAGAAAATATGTTTGCAAACCAACCAACACCTAGTTGTTAACACTTAAGAACTTATTTATTTAGGTTCCTACATTATTTTTCATATGGACAGACTACACTTCCTCGATCAAAAGGTATTCAGCTTTATCTACTTAAAACAGGGCTTTCAAACTCGTGGCCTGAGGGCTGGATGTGTCACACACTGGCCATGTCCACACCCAATTTAGCAAAGGGGGAAAAAGTCCCGATGTGTCATGTGACGCTGCTGTAAGTTTGTCACCCCTGACTTAGAATGAACAAATGGTAAAGCACATTTTTCTAACTTTTGGGCAGGTGGATCAACTTTAAACTTGAGAGCATGTTATGGATGTTATCACAAAATGGTCACTATATGAGAGCATGCTGATTGTGGATTTTTTCATGTAGCAAAGTGCTAAGATACTCCCATTTCTAATCTTCCAACAAAAAATCTTCCTTTCCTATCACTTCTCTCTCCTCATCCCTGATGGGCATATTTCCAAACAACATACTTGGCTAGAAGTACTACTTTCTAAGAATGTCTAAATGGACCATGTGGGACTCTAGGGTTCTTCTGTAAATAAAGATGAAGCTGGAGATTTGTTCATACTTGCCATATTTATAAAAAATTAACACTCTTTAAAAATTCAGTAAGTTGAATATTGCCTGAGTGTAGCAACAGAATGCAGCAATTACTGTATTTACAATTATAAAGATGATGGGATAGAAGAAGACATAAAAGGTCATATTTCAAGTCCTTTGAGGAGGAAAAAGATCCACAAATGCTGGTTTCACAGTGTCTTGCTTTATTAAACATCTTGCAAGAATCCAGTTATTATAATTTAGAAAGCAATATGTAAACTGAAACAAAATACTTTTGAGACTTTGGAGCTCTGAATGTAATGTGCTAAATCATAGTTTGCTTAATGGTATATGGAATGAACCAGCATTATCTGGGTTTATGCAATATGTTGCACCATTTACAAACTACAGCAATTGGGTTGCATAAACACTAACACAAAACACTCCTCTTAATGCAACAGGCTAAACAATCAAGTGGGAAGTGTGACAGGAACTTAACTCTGCATGACCTGAAAACAGGCTCTATACCAGGGATGTCAAACTTGTGGCCCGCAGGCCGGATGCATCACATGTTGGCCACGCCCACCCCCAGTTTAGCAAAGGAGGGGGGGAATCACAATACATCATGTAATGCCACATGTTTGACACCTCTATCTATACTGTATTCAGAGTTTTTTCAGAATTTTAGGTGATAGCAAATATAACAGCTCTCTATATTTTCTTGTATTTTTGGATCTAAGAACAGAGGCACCTAAAGAATTGTATCTGAACTTTTGTACATCAGATCTTATAGTATACCACAATAATTAGTCCTTTGCTCACTGTGAAATCAGGGCAGCCAATCCCTGTGGATCTTTATGCAAATTTTGAAATTGATACTGAAATGATGGCCAGGTGGTGAGCAAGCAGCTGAATTCCTTCTTGAAAAGCCTCCTGTTGAATTTCTGATTGACAGTTTGCACTGTGTTTGAAAAGCAATTACATCACTTTTCATGCCACTTGTGGAAATAGTCCATTGTTCCTTTGATCAAAAAGGCTACAATTTGGATAGTCATTAATAAATTGAGAACACAAAAAACCCAAAAGAAATGCTTTCTTTACAAATGGAAAATAATGTTGCATTCTTCATGGGTTTCAAAAACAGGCAAAGATATGGCTAATCTCTAGTAGTTTTTAAGTGTACAAGGCTATTTGGCAGCCCAGAAGACTGCTTTTGAAAGACTGTGTACAAGTACCATTATCCCCCAGCCTTTTCAGCCTGAGATAAATTTCAAAGTTGTCATTACTCATTCTGCCTGCTGACATTTTATCATTAATGTATCTTAAGTACTTCTAAATAGGTCATGCCTGTAGCTGAAGAACTCATTTTCAGGAAGTGAGGCTGATGGAGTTCTTAGACCTTTTAATAGCCATCATCACTACTCATAAACCAGATGGTGGTATAATCCAAAGTATAAAAGAAGAAGAGAGGTGAGGTCTTAAATAGTTTCGTTTGAAGGCAGGGATGACTTTATTTCTTATGCAAGTATTTTACAAAAATTGGTGTGGAATTCACACCAATTTTGTGGTGTTCTAGCTTATCCTTAGCTCTTTAATTCTAGCATTGGTATTACATTTCACAGTAAATCCTATAGTTTGCTTGGTTTTGGTGTAGCATTGTGTGAAATCAGTCAATGCAAGTTTACTTAAGAAACCATGCCATGGCTTAGTGAACTATGTGAATAGAACTCAGATAGATTTCCCTTTTAGCAGATTAGAGAAGAAACTCTTTGGTCTTAGATTACAATATTTTTCTATCCTCCCAGACAGTCAGGGTTGGGGTGGTAGCTGGATGCAGCTGGAACAGTCAATGACTAGCTTTTTACGTAGCATGAAGTCTGTTGCAAATGCACAGTAACTGATTACATATGAATTACAGTACTTAATCATAAACTATGATTTACAAAAATAATACCTGGATTTACAATAGCCAAAGCTGTCACATCACATCCTAAATTTGTGCTGTGTTGCACTTTAGTCAACAATTGTGCTCATGTTTATAAGCTAAGGAGCATGTGCACAGTACCATTTCCCATCCCAGGCCCTCATGGCTTTTTAACTAGGGATGGAGGCTAACATCTCATCGAGTCATTTAATCTAGAGTTGCTAACTCTATGTGTGGGTATATGAAGCAGTGTGAAAATTAGAATCCATCATGATTAAACTTTAATTTCAGTATCCAGAAATCAGCACTAGGACCTTTTTATGGATAACACAATAGATTCAAGAAAGCTTTTCCAGGAGTAAGACGGTTCTGTATCCTTGCTTGTTGACATGCAATAGTGACTATAAATAAATACCAGACAATATTTATTTTCTATAGTTTTTAACATGAGCAAGATCTGAAGATTAAGAAATGTCTAGAAATGCATATGTAAAGAGAGACACAAGTTTATCTTTCAGTGTCAATGATCATTTGATGTTTTATGTAACTCTGGAGTTCTTAAAAAACCTGATAGGTCAAGAAAGTAACAAAAAAAAAAGGTAAATCTAATATTGATGGCATTTTTTAAAGGAAAAGCAATCATGTCCCACTCATTGAACATTGTTTGTTTAAAACACTAATGTCCCATGTAATTGTGAAATTCACGTTTTATTTTTTTGTACATTGAAAATGCTAATCATGACTTTATAATAAATCTACATTTTGAACTTACAGTAAGAATTTTCTGGCACAGTAATTGTGGAATTTATTTATGTGAAATTCAAATAAGACACAATCACAATACATACTCCAACCGTGACAAGCTTTATTTTATTGTTAATTTTCTATCAATAGAGCTTTGCTGGAACAATTGTTCTCGGAATTTTTGTTATTGTTTAAGTATAGTTTCTGTGTTTGAAAAAAAATTAAAAATCTCTACTGTGATAAAAAAGAATGCTCATTTTTAAATTTTATTTCACTCCATTCTGAACTTTAAGAATGTTTTTTTAGCCCAGCTCCCAGATGACTTAAAATAGAACAGCTGAAAACAGCAGAGCATCAAAGAGATAAAGTAGGAATGATAATGTACTGTCACCTCCATGACATTTTCTGCGGTGAAAAAAACAACCTTGCCTCTTTAACATGTGAGACAAGTAGGTAGATAAAATATTTGTGGTTGTTCACATGTTTTGGCTATCATGCACTAATACTTCAATGCTTAAAAGAAAATATACTATTACAAATGATGAGAAGGAAAGGATCTTTGCATCAGTTTGACAGCATAGATGACTTATAAAGCTACAAGAGTTAAATATTGTGTGGAGCAGTGCACAAATAGGCACAATGCTGTTACTGAGCAGGTAAAATTTTCAAGAGAAAATTACTCCTTTTCAGGGTTTTTTTTTACCCACAATGAGTTTTGACTGCTTATTTCAGCTGTGCCATAATCATAATAAGGACTATGTGTGCTATATTTGTGCAGTGTTTATCCAATTGAGTTGTTAATATAAAATTTGTACAATCTGCTTGTGAGAATTGATCTGGCATTGAGCAAAGCCCTTTTGGATGTAGTACTTTATCACCAATGGGGCAAAAGAAAGGAACAAGAGTCAAATGGAAGAGACGGAACAATGTTCTTAGCGTGCTTGGGATAAAGTTCTAAATTCTAAAATCCTAATAAAATTTCTAATATTGTTATGTTTAAAGACAATTATTTAAAGTAACATAATAGATTCACAGCATATTAAATACAGGAAGCAACATCAACAGATAAAAAATAAGACTGACAGTAGGGGACAACATTGTCAGATAGGAGTTTTCTGTTTGAAAGAAAATTTGGACAATGTCTGCTGGCTATTTACAGCATGAAATTAATGTTATAAATCTTTCCACTGATTAGATTATACAAAGCGTTTTATGATATTAAATATATTTTACTTTTATTTTGGAAATTCATCTATGTAAGTTAAAATTTGGAGAGAGCAACTGCTTGGTTTAATCACCATAAGGAGATAAAAGGGAAATATATTTGTACTGAATCATCACATATATAACTATGACCTTGTTTATTGTTGCCAAATATTTTTCTTCTTCTAACATGTCACAGGTAGCTATTATTCAAGAACTATCTTGCATTTCATTGGTTAAACAGTTGATTTTCATAAAGTTTTATGATCTAGAGAAAAATAAAGCATTCAAAAGAGATGCTTCACAACACCAAAGATCATGTTTTACATACTTCTTTCAAATTGTTAAAGCAGCCTCATCAACCTTCGAAAAGATGCAGCTGGTGTAAATTAAAAAGAGGCCTGTGCTTTATGCATCTCCATAAGTTCCAAAGCATCTCTTTTGAAAGCTTTGTAAACCCCAATCATTTTTGCATGTGTTGTAATTTTTAAACTGAATTTACATTAAGCAAATTCCATACTAAAGTTAATATCAAGTATAACTTTGCTACCGGTAATAGGTGGGGATAGTCATCTAATACGCCTTGAGGATATTAAATCTGTTTTCATGATAGCAGGAAATCAGCGATTTTCACAGGAGCTTGCAATCTTTGCCACTTTCACATTCATTCAACTTCACACATTTACAAAAGAGTTGAAGCTTGTATTGTTACGCCTTGATATTGCTTTCATCACTCTACCACTACCCTGCAATGACTATTAAAAATTAATCTAAAGTTTGTTCACAAGCTTATGACACCTACAATTTCTTTGAAAACTTGCACAGGCCTGATTTGGTATAAGACTGTTTTTACCCTTCATTCCAAGCTGCAAGCAAGGCCTCAGCTGAACTATGCTTCAGAACCTCAAAAACAATCCCAAATTCCTTTTGAATCAAGCACTGTTCATTAGGTGCCTGGCATAAACCAATCAAATAGGTTCTTCCTCCATGCCAGGGATTTCAAATGCAACCCACAGGCAGGATGTGTTATGTGCTGGCCACCCCCACCCCATTTTAGCAAAGGAGAAAAAGTCGCAATACATCATGTGATGACAACGTGACACCAGGAGCTTGACACTTCTGCTCCATATAGTGGGGTGCTGGGAAGATGGAAAGAAACAGGAAATGATCTGATCACGACAAGGGTATAATTATAAGGTACCGCAAATTCAGTTCATTTGCCATAAGATAGAAACCAGATCTAAAGGATGATTCTACTGTGAGCTGGACCAGAGATAATTGGATCAGATCCATGAGTCATGCCCTCCATCCATCCATTCTTCTTCCCATCACCATGATACAACTCCTTTCGTCTGCTTCATGACATAATAACTTCCTTCAACTCCCCATCCTCCCTCCCTTCCAATCAAGGAACCCCATTATATACTGTATACTAGATGTAACTAGATGATACAGTTCTCCCAATCAATTGTAAGATCTAAGGCTAGAATCAGTGCTCCCAGTCAAGACCACTCCATAGCCCAACACCCACTCCCAGATACTCTGCTGTTACCTGGGTGGCTGAAAGAAACCAAAAATAACCACTCTTACTAACTTAAAGTGAACTAAACTGTACTCTTACCACCCAGAAAGAAATAAACTGCTACCCCAAGGGATACCTGGTCCTCCACATCTCTTATAAAAAGTCTCCTACAGTAAGTCTTAGCCCTTCCATCCTCTAAGATACTAAAGATCTACACCTCTAGAGCAGTGAAAATGAAGGAACAAGATAAGCCCTGGTTTTTATGAAACTTCTTGCTGAAAGTCTTTTCAGGATAACCCCATGGCAACAATAGGAAGCCAATTCATATTACTACTGTCCAAGTTCAGCTCCAGCAGACATTTGTTGCTAGTGATTAAGAGTCTGTATCTTGCAGCACACCAAGGTAAAACCTCCTCTAGTATGCTTCATCTTAATCATGCAGCTCAAAAATCTCTTGCAGCAAGTCCAGAATAAGTGCCTCACTGATGCTAGCAATGATGAATCACCAAATCAATAACAGTTAAACTAAATTTCTTGGTAATATAGAAAAATGTGGGATGGCATCACCACCAGATGGATCTGCAAGTAGCTGACCAACTGGACTCAACATGTAGTCCTCAATGGAACTACATCTACATGGAGGGAAGCATGCAATGGAGCACCCCAAAACTCTGTCTTAGGCTCATTATTCTTCAACAACTTCTTAAATGAATTAGATAAGAGAATAGAAGAAAAGCTCATCAAAGGGCAGACAACACTATCAGAAGGACCTTAACAGTCTTGAGAATCGGGGCCTAAACAACAAGTTCAATGATGAGAAGAGGTCCTTCAGAAAAAAAAAGCAAATGCACAGGTATAGACTAGGAGATACCTGGCTCAACAGTAATAACTGTGAGAGGGATCTAGGTGTCTTAGTGGTCTACCAGTTAAGATTCCAATGGTACCTTAAAACCTTTTTTTTTCTTTTTCCTTGTAGTAAAGAAAGTAATTCAAACCACATGCTAAACAAATCATACATACAACCAGTATCCTGACGGATAGAAGACATGAATTGTAAACGATGGATGGAAACTTAGATTATTTCCAAGTACTTTCTGTTTTGGATAATAAAATAAAAAGGTGCTAAATGCTACAAACAATAAACAAAATGTATATTTAGTATATGCTATTGAGATCTAGAATCCAGTACTTTAGTTACATAAGATGATCCAGGAATGGGCAACTTTCTTAATACGGGTAGGACACCGCAGGCACAAGGGTGGGAAAATCAGGGCAATCTTGATCTCAATTGTTGAGTTTGAATTAAAAATAGATTAGTGTATTTCTGAGCTACCTCCTTGGGAAGCAGAAGAAAGGCATATGCATCATAAATGAAAGATCAACAATGACCCTTGAGCTTTTTTCTGTAATGAGGCTAAAATCTAATGTTAACTGATAAATGATAAACCCTGGAATACGATACAGTATTCAAGCCTTTGAGTTTGATATTATTATGGCCTTTCATTCCATTCAGATGTCAAAATTATTTGGCTGACGTATAAAACAGTTGAAATGTAACCTTTGAATACTAATATAAACAATTTGGCATATTTCTATAGTAATACCCAGCCAACACAACAGCTGCCTCCTGACAAAATGAGTTCTTAATCAGATAATACCAAGCAAGAGCCCTAAATGCATTATAACTGCTGCATGAAGACATGTCAGCATATAATATTTACCTTACTTTGTAAAGGCTTATTTTAAGTACCTCATGCTCCTGCCTAGCTACTGTATCTTTTTTTTTAAATTAAGAATAGCCTAGTTAAAAGTTATTAATATATGTATGGTTGAAGTATGTTCAAAGAAAACAATTTACAGAATATCACCACATATTTTAAAGGAAAAATACGAACTTTTTATATACTAGCAGATAGTAATATCATACATGTAGTCCTTGAGTTACAACCATCTGTTCAGCTATTGTTCAAAGTTATGGGCGACCTGAATAAATGATACTTACACCCAGTCCCCAAAATTATTGATGTTGCAATGACTCTGTGATCCTATGATCAAAATATGGGTGTTTGGCAAACCATCCACAATTACAACCACACAGTGGCGTACCTAGAACTTTTGCCGCCCGGGGCGGTCTCCAGTTTGCTGCCCTTTCTTAGTCAATCAAGCGAGCAGAACCTGACGTCATCAAAATGGCGACCGAGCGGACCGAGCAAGCGAATATTCGAACGCTAAAAAATGGCACGCTTCAGTTTGAAAATTTAAAATAAGTTGTTATAATTTCAATCGTAATTCGTAATTCATATAAATCGAATAGTAAACTTATGAAATGAATAAGTTGTTATTTACAACTATAACTAAATATAAAAAATGCCGCCCCAAGATATGTGCCGCCCGGTGCGGACTGCACCCACCGCCCCCCCTAGGTACGCCACTGCAAACCACAGGGATACTTCAGCTCCTCCCACCCACTTACCCTGCCACCTATCTCTGCTTTTTGGCTGCCCTGTTTTATGGTATTTGTCAGCGGAGATGGGTCTAAAGTAGAAGCCCTGTTGGTTCTGTTGTGCTGGCTCTGCTGGCTGATCTGCTGGCCACACCAGGCCTTTTCCCCCCAAGGCCATTTACTGTGTGTTTCTCAGGCCCTGTTGAGCCCAACTGACCTTTGCCATTTTCTCCTGTTGCTCACAAGACCCACCCTGACTCGATGCCAGGCAGTTGCTGGGCCGGCCAAACCTATTTTCTAAAACTGGCCATGCTGTTCTCCAAATAATACACACTGTATTCACAATGTTCCAAAGATATCTGAGGCCTTCTAAAGTTTTGTGAGGCCACACCCACCATTCTCTAGATAATGTGCATCATTCTTACAATGCTTTGAAAACTTTTGAAGTGTTCTAAAACCTCACAGGCAGACCATGACCATCGTTCTCAAAATTGCATATGTTGTTCTTGAGATGCTTTGTACGGTCTCAGAAGCTATTTGGAGAATGGCATGAGTAGCCTTGAGGAAAGCCTGGTGTGGTCAGCCGGGAATGACAGGGCCAAGCAGGGCACAAGGCTGGTGAGTGCCAGAGAGCAAGGTAAATGAAATGCACTCTTGCTTTTTTATCACCTTGTAAATCTTACTGGTTACTAAATGAGACACTTGCTAAATGAGAACTACTTGGACTTTAAAAAGTCCGGGCGTTGAAATGAACCGGAATATTTTTAAGAATACTATCTTGATTTGTTCACTCAGATATAAGTCCAACTTGAGCTCAGATAAACTTAATCACAGGTAATTGGATTAGAAGGTTATAGACTATGGTCATTAATTATTTTGTTATTTTATGCTGTTTCTCATTGTTCTCATTGCCTCATTTTCATTGACATGTTTATTTCATGTCCTCAAGCGCAAAAAGCAGGGGAAGAAATATTGCTTCAGTACCATCTTATAGAGTCATCACAGGGATTAAAGATTATCGAACTGAGCTGTTCAAAATACAAAATGAATATAAAGCATTTTGTATAGTCTTGTGATAGGAAAAATTAGGACAAAAACACCCAAGTCTTGCATTAAATCTTTGAGGGCATTCAAGTAGAAGCACGTAAACTGGTAGCACAAGCAGTAATACAGTAACACAAAAAGCATTGACAAAAATGTCTAGTTTACACCATAATAAAAAGGGAATCTTCTAGTTAACCTTGACAGACAACAATCTTCTTCCCAAGTTTTTTTCCCATTTATAAACTGCCCTGAGTTCGATTTTTTCAAGCAAACATGGAAGATTTTAATATTTTTTCAGTTTATATCTGGGACAGTTGTGATACTTTAGAACAGGGGTGTAAAACTCATTTTCACCGAGGACCACATCAGCGTAATGGTTGCCCTCAAAGGGCCACATGTAACTGTAAGACAGTATAAATGTAACCAAATTCCGAAATGTTTTGCTTTATTTATTTAAACTTTGCAGCTCTCGTGGGCCACATAAAATGACATGGCGGGCCACATTTGGCCCCGGGGCCTTGAGTTTGACACCTGTGCCTTACTCTATGGACATTCCTAAGTATGTAGTCAAGAGGCGTTTATGAAAGGCAGGAACAGGTCTGAGCCTCTGGTTTAATCACACAAATGGTTACCACAAGGAAAGGAATCTGGCAAATCATGTAGCTTACTACATCATTTGAGTAACACTTGTAGAACATTCATAGAACAAATGTCTTAATCATAGTAGAATTTCCACACTTGGTATGTTCTTTAAATGCAGTATGGATCTTCTGCAGTTTGCTGGAAACTATTTCTCACCCAATCTTGATGGGGAGAGAAAAAAAAACTTATAGAAAGTATATGATAAATTTATTTTAACATATCTGTATAAATAAAGAGAAGAATTGAAAATAATCCCAACGGGTAGAACCTCAATGTGGTGCTATTTATTTGTCAGGATGAATATGTTGTCATGCTTTTATAAGATAAAATAAAGCATATTTTCATAACGATGGAGATGAAACTATTGTTGGCCTACCCTCTCTTCAAACTTGGCATTGTTTAGATATGTTTAATTGCAGTTGCATAATCCTAGTTGGCATGGGTTGTGGAAGTTGTAGTTCAAGGAGGGATAACAGTATACAAACAATAATTATTAAGAACAGGAGATTGTCTCAGCTCTTTCTAATATGAACCTGGTTAGTTTTGATTATTCCCTAAATGAAATAGTATCCTCTAAACTAATACTATGATCACAGATCAGGGAAAACAACTATGCCCAAATGTTTTCATATAACCAGATCTAATAGGAAACATGATAGCTATAATATAATAATTAGTAAATGTTTTGGTGTTTGGCATATTGGGCTAAAAGAAAACATGGAGATAAAAATATGACTTACTGATAATGTAAATGTTCATGAAATATATTGCTCAGTTATATCAAATCGAAGCCATGAATGAGGAATTTAATTCAAGCTGCACAATAATTTAGTAGCAGTTGATTCCTTCTAAGTTATAGTTTTGCAAAACATATAGTATACAGTTTATTCCTTAGAGTAGTGTCTCATTCATGATAGTATCATGTACTGTAATAATAGTAGGTACTACAATATGTTTACATAGTAATATATATATATATATATATATTAGCCCAATAAACAATATTTCAAATTAT
>JAOYMU010000274.1:27604901-27616948 GCA_025802295.1 Psammodynastes pulverulentus
GTAGGGTCTCCTGCTTGTGCGGGGGGTTGGACTAGATGACCTACAAGGTCCCTTCCAACTCTGATTATCTGTTATCTTGCAATACTGTATATTACCTTTTACAAGGCAGTTGCCTTCTAAAACATCAGTTTTTATCAACTACTAATATCTAAAAATCTGTGGCAATAAAAATATTCTGTTACCTTTTTTATTAAAGATAACATTTTATTCTGTAAAAATGTTTTAATTACTGTACTTCCAGTATATCATATAAATGTCAGCTGACAAGTAAATCACTTGCTCTTACTACAGAGAGTAGATATAACATGGCAGCTTTACATAATCAAAATCTGAAATACTATTATTAGAACTAACCAAAAAGGTCATAAAATATATTCACTTTATAATGTTTTGCTTGATTCTAACAAATATAAGGCTTATATGAATTTTGATATTCTTTTAATGCTTTCCAATCCTTGTCTGATATTGCATTTACCTTTAAATTTAAACTTACATTTACATGCAGATATATCATGTTTCAGTTAATAAAGCTTAGTGGGATTTATTTGTGAAAAACATGCATACTATTGCATAGGAAATATTCTAATTTGGTGTTGTTGCTTCGTGTATTTAAATATTACTTTTGTGGAATAAGTATAATTTTTCTTTGCCGGCTTAATCATTAATATTGTTTGTTTGATACATCACACAAATACAATAAAGTTTTCTTTGGTTGGTCAAGTTATTTTGGTATATGAGCATCTGACTCAGCTACATTTTGGTCTAATAGCTGTATTTTTTAACATTCTCTATAACGGGGTATGTAGCACTTTATTTTATGTTCTAATTTTATTCAACCTGGATACCACTTGACTCCAACTGCTTCAGTGTGGTTTATAAAATAAAAATAAACAACCACTATATAAAAGTATAGAACAAAAGCAGTAACTAAATGGCAAAATTGATTAATGAGGCAAAAATGATATACACACAAGGTGCTCCAACCACTCTAGCTTAACATCTGAAAGTAGAATCAAGTCTGGAGTCAAGGCCTTCTGAATGTCATCAGGTGGGACCTACCTGGATCTCAGAGGTAACTTCATTCCTGAGGACAGGCATTGCAATAGAGAAGACTTCTAGGATTCTGATAAATGGCACTGTTTTATTAAAGGAACTTGGTGTGCATCAAATCTGTTCGATCAAACCAGCATCTTGAATTGCTCTTAGAAGCAAACTGGCAACCAGTACAGTTCATGAAGCAGGGACATCACATAGTCATACCAAGGTATGCCCATCATTGCATATGCCACTGGACTAATTGACTCTTTTGGGTGGTCTTCAAATGCATCCCCATGTAGAGGTGTGGCAGTAGTCAAGGTGTGAGGTTGCAAGACTGTGAGTGACTGTCTGAAGGACTTTCCAGTCTTGTTAGAAGTGAACGTTTTGTGCATGTGTATGAATATTCCTGAGAATGGGAATCTAACTTGAGTCAGGATTAGTGAGTAATGTTATAACTTGAATATAAAGATGATTTATTTAAGGAAACATATGGAAGGAATAAACAGAGTCTACAGATTATCTAAGTACTTTCAGTTAGAAGGAGACAAACAAGAGCATCAAGTATGCATATACACAGCACCTGTGAACAATGGCAGAAAACCATGAAATACCAAGGTCATAAACAAAAACTGAAAGACAAGGAAATGGGAACAGGGAATACTCCTCTTTATCAAATACCATAGTGCCACAAACTGGTCAGCTGGTTGTGAGGGGCTGAAGAATCACATTTCCAGTACTTCAAAGGGGCATTTTGTTTTGATGAAACTTCAAATGAAGCACTTCCTTAATGCAAAACGGTGAAGCTCAGCGTTGCCACAGTAACAGTGTAGCCACGATGTTTCCCTTCATTTGAAGAATGTGGTGTCTACGCTTGCATCAGCAACTACTTCCTTTGAGACAAAGTCCCTGATTGAAATCAACCAGCCTTGCTGTCATGCTTCCTGAAGTAGAATCAAAGTAGAGCATCAGATAGAACATGATCAGGATATCACATCTTCCTGTGCAAAATGCAACACGAATTTGAATACTACGGTATTAAAACTGCAATTATCTCTGTAGTTTAAATATATAGAGGACACTCATTGAAAACTGAACAGTCTGGCAACATAAATGCAAATTGCATGTGCATTCAGCTATGCATATTTTCAAAGATGAATTTGTTTACATGAGAGATTCAACTGCTCTTTCAAAGGAAATCCAGGAAGCTTAGGTTTTGACTGGAAGCTGGTCTAGCCATGCCACTTGATTTGTATCCATAATAGCAGTTTCTGGGCATATGCTACACATGCTCAGAAGCTCTTTTCTGTTAGGTAGATCTGCCAGCTGAGGCTGACCACACCCAGTCTTCAGATGATAAATCTCTTTGAGGCAAATCCCTTCAAGCTGATAAACCTCTAAGCTAAGGAAAATACATGCGCCAGATAATTCCCACTTTTTTTGGTTACACTTTCATTTAGGGTTGTTTTTTTGGTTTTTTATGGTAGGCCTTTATCAACTTTTATTCAAAATTATATTCTTTTGGTATGTTACTCCAGAATCCTTTGGGAGAAAATATATAAAAATGATAACAAAAAGAAATATATTTGTGATTGATTATATTTGTATGAGTAATCAAGAAAGACTGTAGTTTTCTAGGTTTGGGATTAGCATGTTGTATGAATCTGTCCATTAAAATTCTGGCTGAAATCATAATAAGTCAGTGCAATGAGGTGATGGAAATTGTCATTCTGTAAAACCTAAGCATTTCAGCTGTGAGTTGCACAGTCTCAATTAAAATTTTATTGAGTCACACATTAATTAAGATATGATTCAAATATTGTGCTTAGCAACACTTAATGTAACTGTGCTTTGCAAAATAAATCACTTTTGGCTCATTTCCTAGAAAGTGGACAAGGTACAGATAGATGTCAATGGCCAGGATGGATCTTGGATATTTGCAGTGTGAGATTTCTAGTAAGACCACAACTAGCCATCAATACATACAGATATGGTTTACATCAGAGTTGTCAAACTTACTTTGTCATGGTGGCATCACGTGACGTATTGGGACTTTCCCCCCCTTTGCTAAACTGGACATGGTCAGCATGTGATACATCCGGCCCGTGGGCTGGGGGGGTTGACAGCCCTGGTTTAGAGGCTATCACTTGCATCTTTGGCCAAATTAAAAAAGTCATGTGAATTGAAGCCTGGGTTCAAATCTCAGGGTGGAAGCAAGAAATCACAGTTAGTGTTGTGAAAATAATTGCCTATGAAGCAATTATTGTAGTCAACAGATTCATGAAAATCTCATCTGTAGCCACAGCAGGAAAAACAAAAATAGCAGATGTCTCTATAAGACCATAAGCAAAACATTACAAAAGCAGGGGACAGATAAGTAAGAGAAGTATTCTATAGAATTTTATCTTCCCAGATCTAATTAGTTTTGGAAACCAGCCAAGAAAAGTAATGAGGCAGGACTTATAAGGCTTCCCTTAGTAACAAAAATGGAAGTAACCCCAGAGCGGTAACTGACAATGAAAATTCATGGGTAGATAATTCTGGGGTATTTTGTCCACTTAAAAAGAGGGAACTCTGCACAAGATAAAGCAAAAATGTTGCTAGTCATGTCATGTCATACAGAATGTCAGGACTGGCTTACTGAAACATATCCATGAAAATCATTGTATGGGACAAGAAAAAAAAGAATGTGGCAGAAAAGTATTATTTTGACTAGGAATGACCAAGATGTGGAAATTCATTAGCAATCCTCATCAGAGTATGAGAATAAGAAAGTCAAGGGGAAATGGGCCAAGGCTACCATAATTCCAATGGTCCTTCTGCCAACTAGAGAGAAATAACATATCTGTGACCAAACTAGAATATAATATGTTCTTGCACTCAATCCATCATTGGATATGAACTGCTAACCAGAGTAGGGTATATTCAGTGAAATTCTAACAAATTGAGGCCAAAATTTTTGTCTGAATTGCTGAAGCATTTGTAAGCAGTCTTGAGAATAACTGTGATTGAAATTTCTCCTTATCTCCCTCAGAAAAATGGACTGAAATATAAACCTGGCATGCATAGGAAAATCCAAACATCGGGATACTCTTTGACTAAAGTGAAGTGGCACAGGTTACTATAGCATTAAGTTCTTTTGAGCTGCGACAAAAATTTAGGAAAGTAATGTGTATTATCCAGTCCCTCATATCAAAACAGGGACAGATTCTTTCCTGATGTGTTTATCCTCTGAATGCTGAAAATACCAAATCTTTCTTATAATAATAACAAGTGCTTGTTGTTATAAAATAGTAACCACTAGAACAGTAATGGCAAATCTTTTGGGGTCACCATGTCAAACATTTAGAAAATGCCTAACTTGACTCTGCTGATATATCACCACCTGCCTACTGAATAAAAGAGAAACAATTCTTTATTTACTTTTTTTTTTTTTAAATACAGTCCAATCATGTGTTGTCATGTATTATATAAAACAGGGGTGTCAAACTCACGTTGTCATCGTGGCATCATGTGACGTATTGGGACTTTTTTCTCCTTCGCTAAACCAGGCATGGGCATGGCCAGCATGTGACACATCTGGTCCACAGGCCAGGAATTTGACAGCCCTGATATAAAGAAACATCAAATAAAAATGAAATACAGGTAAATTTAACGATCTGGAGGCCCCGTGAAAGTGCAGTCCTCTCACATGATTTCTAGATAGTCTGGAAGCTACCCCTTTTTTGCACAGTCTCCATAGCTTCCAAAAATCGTGCAAGAATAATTGTGGTCAGATGTTCATGAATACTACCATCATAAGTTCTCCAGCACTGCACTTGACTGTTGCAAGTGCTAAAAATGTTGATGGTTGTTGATAATGTTTAAACATTTTTATTTTATACAGTTTCTTATACATAGTACCTGTGTTTCCCTGAAAACAAGACCCCGTCTTATATTTTTTGGGGATCCAATATAACCACTAGGGATTATTTTCAGGAGATGTCTTATTTTTTTCCCATGTATAGGATGCCCACTTCTTCTGCTTCTCATTGCCACAATGGGGCAGTAGACTGTGTGGTGTAACAATGATACCACCGCAGGACAGGGGAGGGTGGAGCTACCCCATGTGCCTTGCACAGGTTTACCTCAGGGCCCTGCAGCCAGTCATCCACACTCTGACACCTGCTGTGTTAGAGTCACCTCACGGCGGTGACTCTAACATCCCCGTCCAGCAAGACTCCACATGGCCATTGGCCTACTTCTTTTTCTTGCTCATGGCCACAATGGAGCAGGCAAGCCAAAAGACAGTGCAACGGAATGGGCAGCTGGCCTCAGGAGGTTTGTCTTCATGTCTCTCAGCCTATGTAGTGCGTTGGGATTGCTTGCCTTCCCTCTACACTTCTGCCTCTGTCTGCTGCCAGTGCTGCTGCATGAAGATGAACCTCCCATAGTCGCCAACTGCTCCAGCCCACCAACTCTTGGCTTTCTCACGTCCCTCATGGCGTGTCCGGATTGCGTGCCTCTTCCCCACTTCTGCCTCCGCCTGCTGCTTGGACAGGTAATCAACTCATCTGTGCTGTGCAGGCTGCAGCTGCTGCCGGACACCCAGTGCCCATGCACCCTTGTTGCCTCGGGTGCTGGTCACTCCTACTGATGATGACTTTAACTAGTACTTATTTTGGGGGTAGGGCTTCTATTAGGAGCACACTAAAATTCAGGCTAGGGTTTATCTTTGGGCTAGCTAGATCTTATTTTCAAGAAAACGGTATTTTTGCTCTCTTTGTTATATATTCCATTCTTTCTATTATTGTCGTTATTAAAACAACTAACATTAATCTAATAGCCAATTAGATTAATTCTTTGTAATTAATAGTAATGAATTTCAGTAGATTAATACTGTTATCTAAAACATGCCTTGAATGTGCAAGCTAACCAATGGTGGGTTGCTGCTGGTGTTACCACTGGTTCTCTGAGTGCACGCATGTTCCGCGTACGCACCCCCCTTCTGCACATGCACACTCACCTATTGCATGCATCTGCTGTGCATGCATGCACCAATCAGCTGAGAGCACTCTTTGATCCTCTCAGCTGATCTCCAGAGATTTTTTAGCTACAGGTTCGCCCGAACGGCAGCTTTTTTTTGCTACTGAACCAGTGCGAACCAGTAGAATTCCACCTCTGAAGCTAACTGACTTTTAAAAACTTTTTTATTTCTTCATTATGCTTTCTTTCTTCCTTCTTTCCTGATGGAAAGTTCTGGCAAACTTGAAGGGCTACAAATTTCTTTATAGTAATTTTGACTATTCACCTATAGTAGATAGATTGGTCTATCTACCTACCTACCTATATATCTGAGTTAGAGATAATGTAGAAAGAAACCACATAGGAAATTGTGCATAACTATAAAGAAAACAAATCTTGATTCTTTTTCTTTCTGTTGTGAAAAAGTGAAAGGAGTATACTTTCTTATTTCTGCAGTCTACTGACTTGACTCCAAAATGTCACGTAATCTATAAAATTATTTATCCAATATTTTCTTTTTATGATTTATTACTGCAGTAAATAATTGCAGTCTTCTTTCTTGCTGGGGATCATGGGAAGTGAAATGTAACAACTCTGGAGATCAGCCCTTTGGGGAAAACTGAAGTCATGGTAAATCTTCAAACCTTTGAGCACTTGTCTTGCAAACCTTCCAAAGAAAGGTTTGTTAGAATTCATAATGTACTTTAATGATTGAAACTAAAATTTAAAGATCTACAGATTTTATATTTAATAAGTTCTATTTGTATGTCACATGCAATATGTTACATATATTTGGATTTTCAATTAAAACTTTAATAATCTTCAGAATAAAGATATTTACTTTCATACTTGCAACACTAAATTCAATAAAAGAATTTGATTCAATGAAGAAAAATAATTGAGTTTTTATTCATGGCAGTTATAGAATGCTCCACCTGCCTGATACATTTCCTGTTTGTAGGATTTAAACTTGAATTTTAAATGCCCAGATTAACTCAGTGTTGAACAAACAAAAGTCAGTTCTTGAGTCTCTGACTGAGACCTATTTTTGTTTCCTTTGTTTCTCTAACTAGCAGGAAACTGAAAGGTAAGTATCTTTCCTTTATACCATCAAATTCAATTACCTTTAAAAAAAAGTATTCAAAATGTTTATAAATCCAAAGGCAGGCTGCCAAAAGAACTCAATGTCTATTCATTTTGTTAATTTTTTGCAAATCTTAATTTATCTTTAGATAAGTGGAAAGAAACATGATTATTAAATATTTGTTGGGAAGAACTATACAAAGTATAGTTGTTTCCTGTATCTTTTGCTTCTGAGGCTTATGTTTTGAAAACTAAAAACCCAACTAAGTTTTTATTAATTCTCTTTTAGATTATCCTTTAAAATTTATTCTAACAGGGCATATCTGTGTTTATGCTGGTTCAGAGTTGTTCAATCATATAATGGATTCGTCTTTACCAGGGGGATGGGGGCTCCAGAACTTTATTTATTTCACAAATATATACAGAAGAATGTTTGCTTGTTCCAAGAAAAAGGCAGAATTATAATTCTGAAATTGCCTTTGATATTGTATGGAATGAGAAAACAATAGACCATAGGTGATCCCTTAATTAAAACAGTTGATACTCCTGGAGATATGAATCCCCAACATGATTCTTCTCATAAATATATTTATCTGAAGCTGTAATGTCTACAATCGACTGAAGTCTTAATGAATTCAATTAGATTTATTCCCAGATAAGTGGATATAAGGCAGCAATCATTATTCTAGTTGTTTTCATACATCAACTGTTTAAAATATGCAGAAGTTTTACTGCATTTAGTTAGTACTGGTGCTCATCTGAATGTCAGTAATTATTTTAGTTCCTTTGAGATTTTCCCTACTGTGATTTGCTTTGCAAAGTGGAATAGACAGTAAAGGCAGTAAAAATGTATCCAATATTTCCTTAATATGCGAAGAAGTACTTCCTTCTGTTAAACTTCCACATATTATGTCAGTTCAGTGTGATGGCTGCTTCGTTTATGATATAGAGATTTTAATCCTAGTTGTTGATCTTCCTTTAGCCAATACTTCATTTTTATAATTTCTCAATACAAAAGTATGCACTGTATTTACCCATACAGAATTATGTTGTAATTTGGACACTTTTTGACAAAATGATGGTTTCACATATAATAACAAGTGACTGTATGATTAAGTCTGACTGAGGTAGTTGCTTTAAAAAGGGTCCATACAGCATTGCAAAACCAGGGTTATAAGTTAGGGACATTACTGAAAACGTAGGCAATACAATCAATTATTGATAGGAAATATTCTTCTCTTGCATACATTTTTTTCCTACAGAAATGTGTGTCATTATTTCTCTAAGGTTACATATCCTAATAACAGCAAGAAAGGGACAATTATAGATATTCAATTAAAAAGAATATTTCAGCAATTTTACAAAATGTATTAACCCCAGCGTATCCAAAAAGTAACAGTTGGAGAAATCTGATTAGATTGAATCAGAGCTGATATAAAGGGAAACATGAATGCATACATATTCATACTGTACTCTTAATAAAGTTTTTGTATAGCGATAACGTCCATGGAGATTTACTAATTGGTGTTAATAGTTATTAAGATTATATTCTGGACAGAATTTGAAGATGATGATATAATTGTTATCAAAGATTTTGATAGTATTATGTATTCTATATTCTATAAAAATAAAATATCTACACTTAAAAAGAAAAGTGCTATTGGAGAGTGATTCTGTTTTAATATTTTTTCTACAAAGATAATTACATTTATTTTTGATCATTTCTATTGATTTCAGCCAGAGATATCTAAATATTATCTAAACCATAGATACACATATCAAAGCTCCAAGCAATGTTACTCCGGAGCCCCTCTAAAAGTTTGCCTTTCAATCATAATTTCAATGCAATAGAAGGAAAATAATTAAATACATAGGGAATTATCATATGAATGGTGTTAATTTTATTTTAATTATATAAATCAAATTTAATTCTCATCTATCTTACTTATTTATCACGGCCTACCTACTTTTAAAACTCTAGTGCTGCTGACATATCATCCAAGAGCTAAAGCCATACCTCGACCTGAAACAAGGTGTGCACTCCTGACTAACTACAAATTTTGCATATTAATTTCAATGAAATAATGCTGGTAAAACAATATGTCTTGGTGTAAATTCTTGCACTCATTCTGTAATATTGTAATATTGTTTGCGGGAATCATGAGATCTTAACCTTGTAATTTGTAGGTTTATGTGTGAGAGAGAAAGAGACAGAATAGAGAGTTTTTAAAAAGGGTCTTTTACATAAGCACAGGCAAGGTGGGTCCAAGCCACTGGTTATTATATTTTATTTATATGAAAACTTATTTATATTACAGTCTAGTGTTGCTGTACCACTAAGGTTTACTTTCAAACAATTAAAATCAAATACAAGAACAGTTGTAATACAACAAAGTAAGCATAAGTAAATCAAGATCAGGCAAATGCAACAACTTAATGAAGCTTTAAATGCATTTATATAAGAAAATAAGATAAATGAGCCTATAATAGAGTCTTGGCCTAGTCTATTCAGGCTGAGAGATCCAGAGTTTATTTGCAAACACTGGAAAATCCTCTGACAACTAAGAATAATTGAACTCAGTTAGAAATAGTCTTTCCATTGAATTTTAATTCTATGGCCCAAATATTTTGTTATTGGATATAATGATGGCTAAGATGTCCTAGGCTAAACTCCTTCAGAATTGAAGAAGCTTCTTGGCTGAGAAATGACATGTCTTCAAGGAAAAACAAAAGAAGTCCAGTTGCCTCTTGAAAAAGCACCTTTGGGATAGGGGTATATCTCACCCTGTACTGCATTCTTTAACATTCTTCAAATCCGAGAAATTATAGCAACTCAAAAGCTGGTATAGTTTGCCTTGTCTAGTCATTAAAGTGTTAACTTGATTTGATGATGAAGCCACAACTGTCCCAACCATTGATGGATATCCTGCAAGTGGGACAAAACATCTACTCCTCACTGTCCATACAATGGGATAGAGCCGAGACAAGAAGTGAGCTTTGATATTTGGCAACCTATTGGTTTGGTTATCTGTCAGAACCTGATTTGTGGGGTTACAGTTTTCCTGCTTTGCTGGAAGCCCACACTCATCCTGTGGATCAGACGCTACCGCCCACACTAAAGTCCTGCAAATCTCTGTCTCTCTTGCTACAATACTCTTGTGCTTGTTATTTTTCATGCTGGCTCTCTCATTTGGTGTTTGTTGCTTCTTGGAAGCTTTTCTCTTATAAACTTTCTGTTTGCTTCGTTCTCTTTGTCTCTTGATTGTTTTTCATCTCTCTTTTAATTGCTCAGGTTTCTTACTTTTGCTCATTTAAGAGTTTTATTCACTCGCTTATCTTTCTTGTTCTCTCTTGCTCACCTGCCTCAATTTCTTTTAAAACATCTGATAGACAGACTCTACCCCAGAGCCCTTTCTTGCTTGAAACATTGCCAATAGGCCTGTTGGCGAAGGCAAAAGGTTTTTCACATGTGTAGATAAGCAATCCATGGAATGTCTGGTCCATGCTTTGTGATGTGTGAGGCAGGCATTACACAGGCAGATAGATTCTTGACCTTTTCTGCTGCCCAGCTAAAGTGGCCTTGGAAGAAATTGGCAGCAACTGCAGAGTAGCATATAGCCAAAGCAGTTAAAAGTGACTGTCAGCTGTTGGGAAAATCATGTCTTCCATTGCATTATTATCATAACTGTAATAGCAATGTCACAAAGTGTACATTTAGTACATTGGGATAGAATAAAATTGAATGCAAAAGATGCTGAAGAGCAGAGAAGGGAAAGATGACCGGGGGAGGAATGGAAAAAAGTGCTCCAATCAATCAGGGATATCTGCAATAGTGACTGGCTGCAAAATGGCAGGCACAAATGAGTGATTGAAGCCTTGCTCCCTTTTGCAAGCCAGCAATGTTGTGCCACACATTAAAAAGGGTGCAGCTTTGATCTCTCTGCCATGTTTGCCACTTTGAAACCCAGTGACCATCATTACAGATACTCCTAACTGCAATATTTACTTTCCTCATTGCATTAGTTTTTATGGTAAGGAAAAAGGCTGGAGACTGTGTGCCAAATGATGATGGTTGAATGTCAGTAAGGCACTTTGACTTCACGAGAGAGAGGAGGCAGGACAAGACACAAATCCTGCCTGTTTGCCCATAGCTCCAAAATAAATGTTGCAGAGGTGCCATTGAACAGTTTTCTCTGAGCTAGAAGTTAATCAGCATAGCTGTTGAAGTTTGAATTTACAGCACTGTGGTAGCACAGGTAGGTGGTAGAATACATTTCATTAAACTCGCTGTTTTATTTTGAATGTTGACTTGCTCAATATTCTTTTATGTTTTCCTATATTTCGCATGTTTGTCAATGTTACCTGCTCTGTTTGATTTCTAACCAGATTTTTGGAGAAAACAAAAGTTGTCATTATTTGACACTTTTGGATAGTTTTACTAAGATGTTTTCACTGATATATAGTATATAAGCTATTTTTAAAAGATGTAAATTTGTCAGCAAGTAAAGCAAATTGCACATTTTTTTCATTTTCCCAACTTTACAAAGTGTGGAGAATATCTTACTTGTTTTGTTACTCATGCAATGGTTTCAAAATTTCTGGAAAAAAGAAATACAAGCTTTCTGACACATTTTTCATAGAATGTTGCAGAATTAGCACAAAAATTTAGATTAATAGATGTTTGTAATTTCCTATGTGCCGTGTACTCATTTTTTAAAACATTAAACGTTTTAATAAAATCTAAATTTTCTCCTTTCTTTAACAATTCTACAGTAATTGTTTTTTTTTGTAATAAAAAGTTTTTATTGGTCACAAATATACAAATATATCACTTAAAATATGTTGAAGTTTCAATTATCTTTTCAGATAAAAAAATATTTTTCGAAATTTTCTTACGCACAGCCGCCTTCTCTTTTAACAAAAAA
>JAOYMU010000274.1:27630854-27643677 GCA_025802295.1 Psammodynastes pulverulentus
TAATTTTCTTAAAATACATTTGTTAAAAATTAATTTGCAAACATTTAAAATTATAAATTATAAATTATAAAATTATAAACTAAACCCTAGAAACTAAACTAACCAACTAAAATCTTCCCTGCCTCGTGCCTCCTCTCCTGATAACAACCCGTCATCGAGGGGCACGATAACAAACTAAAATATATAAAATATTTAAAATGTTAAAATATTAAAAAACTAAAACACAACAGACAGTTCATTCATTTGCATTTTGGATAAGTACAAGCAGCAGCCATTTTCCTTCTCTTCTGTTTCCAAAGAGCTCAAGCTTGCTCTTCTCTGAACATTTTCTAGAGTCTCAACATCTTTTTTATAGTGCGGTGACCAAAACTGGATGCAGTACTCTAGGGGTGGTCTTACTAAGGCTTTATAGAGTAGTATTAGTACATGGACTTGAGTAAAGAAAGCTGGAACTGTGTAATTAAAAAACAGAAAATAAGCAGTATTGTCCTTGAAATAATATCCAATTATAACAACATTGCCTGTTTTAAAAAATAATTCTTTCTCCAAATCAGCTACTTCTCCCTCTCCAGTAAGGTGGAAGTACTATGAGCCCAAATCAAATCCATAAGCAAAAAAATTGGGTCTTGGCATATTTCTACTCACTCATTCTAATCCTAGATATTAAGTAAAAAACATCTGCAATGATTTGCAAAAAAAATTGCCATTTCTTTTTATCTCAGCTATAAGAAAGACTTTCTTTACTCTCCTTTGGAGATGCATTTCTCATGGAATTCCTTCTATGTTAGGATTCTGTATGACATCAAAAGCACAGCATATATTATGATGTTGGAGGGGGTTGGTTTTTTGGTTTTGCTCCTTCTAAAAGGAGCATTCAGGACATGGACTTCCCAGAGGTTCAAGAAAACATAAGTTTTTTAAAAAATATTTAATATGTCAGAAAGCAGCAGCTAGACGTGTAATAAACTGATGGTCAAATGATCACATTCTTTGGCTGTTAAGTAATTAGGGGATATAATTTGATCCTGAACTTTAAAATATATGAAATATCTAATGGTATCAATCTCTTGAGGATTTTGTTTGGATTTTTATAAGCTGGTCTCAAGAGGCTGCCCCAGAACTCCCTGTAAGTCCATGGAAGATCTTGTTGTTGTTGTTGTTGTTGTTGTTGTTGTTGTTGTTGTTAGTTGCAAAGTCATGTCCGACACATCTTGACCCCATGTATAACGTTCCTCCGGGCCTTTCTGTCCTCTACCATCTTCTGGGGTCCATTTAAGCTCATGCTGACTGCTTCGGTGACTCCATCCAGCCACTTCATTCTCTGTCATCCCCTTCTTCTATTGCCCTTAATCATTCCCAGCATTAGGCTCTTTCCAGTGAATCCTTCCTTCTCATTAAGTGGCCTAATGATGAAGACCTTGTATTAAGAACAAAATAGACAAAGAAACTTAATTCACATGTATAAGTATTGGCTACCTATCTTTCTTCCATTCTTCCTCAGCCTTCCATCCTTCCGAGGTGGGTAAAATGAGGACTCAGATTGTGGGGGCAATATGCTGATCCTGTAAACCGCTTAGAGAGGACTGTAAAAAGCGGTATATAAGTCTGTGCTATTGCTATTACCTTTAGACAAGTCCACCTGTTGTTATCTGGTCTAATCAGTTCATCCAACAATACTTGATATAGCACCGTTTTCTTCTTTTTTATGAATTAGCTTACTTGGACTAAAGTTAAATAAAGTCCTTGAATTAGCCTTTTCCCATGCATAACTGTTTCTTCCCCACATTGAAAATATACTGGGGAAGAGCACAGCTCCATAACAAAGCATATGCTTTCCTGCAGAAGATTCCATCTTGTATAAACAGGAAAAATTATTGCTTAATCTCTTCTGAATGACTGTCATTCAATTGGGAGAAGTATAACTGAGAAAACGATTTTACCATTTTGGGAAAACATTCTTTCAAATGATGTCTATTATTTTACACAACAAAAGGACTGTTTCGCAGTTAAGCTAAAATAAATAAAATAATCAACTATTCACTTCCCTTTATTTGCTTGAATTCTAAAAGAAATTAATGTCCAACTCTAATTATAGATAGATAGATAGATCTCTGGCTATTAATGCCTGTTTCTCTTCTCACTATGGTATGTCCATAATTTATCATTTTTCCATAAGCAATATGGCAATACTAATCATCTCAATATATTGATGAAGGGATAATTAATCATCTCAGTGCACTGTGGTTAAATAAATCCTGTGACATAGAGTAACATACAGAGATAAATAATGTTGCTTTGACTGGACCTTATTTTTATTTATCTGTGATAATAATTCCTCCCTCCCCTGAACCGCCTGCCATCAGAGTATTATGTAGAAAGGAATGTACTGTAGAAGAAAACACAGATGATTTTCTATACTGTATCTTATGTCTTAGTGCACGAAGCTGTTTTGTAATCCTACAAAACATGTTTTAGATTACCATGAGCAGATTTTAGCCTTAAAGCCACATGGGAGTTTTGGGACCCCTTTCAACCACTCCATTTTTCCAGTGTTGTGAGGTAGTTACAAAACGATAATGCAATTGTACAGTAAAGCTCTTCATAGTTTTAAAACAAGGAAAATCTACCAATTTTATATGGATATCTCTCCTGCTCACTAGGGCCTTTGATTTCCTGGACCAATTTTTTTTATGTGATTCATGGCAATAGAAATATTTTGGATCTTGCCTTAATTGTAGCTAATAACCTGAGAATTTTGTCTCCTCCTTTCTACCCATTCACAAAATATAAGAAAGGAATTGTTATCACTTTATGTGGGATGGACAGCAATATACACTTGATAGATAAATAAATGAAATATTGAAAAGGAATTCAAATATTGCTTACTTTGGTATATAATTCCGTGACTGTCTTGAAAACCTATGTCCCCGCAAACACCTGGGAATATTTTCATTCATATCTGTAATCCCGGATTCTTTGAACAAGATAGATATGGATTAAAAGTGTATGTTTAAATATTTTAATTGCAAATTATTTCAAAAAGAAAAAAAATAACAAATATATGAAAAGTAAAATACTGTCCTTTAGCAGGTTGAGTATTATTCTTATTGAAAATTTCTTACAAACCAAATTGAGACTAATTTTAAATGTGCTTTGAGATGGGCAATTCAGAAATGGGAAAAATAGTACAAAAAAAAAATAAGTTCCATATTTTTAAAAAAATCATTCTAATTCATATTTTCCAGATTATGTAATACATACTATTGCATTTACTTTCTGACACCCTTTTCCAACTATAACATGGTAATTCAAAATTCAAAAATTGCATACATTAATTTTATATTATTGAAAGTGGGAAAAAAAGCAAATGCAGACTGATTTGTCCGTCAATGGACACACAAAGAAGTTAAATAGACTCAAAAACTTCAAAAAATATTCCTAATTCGGTATATTAGGAATTAGGTTCAGACAAAAGAAACACTGTTGGTATGTCATTAAAAAACCCTGAAATTAGAATTTGTATTATTCTGACATCTGTTGACCCTGTCTATTGTGTTGTTGCCTATACTATTTTTATAGAGCATAAAGGATTAAAAATCTAGTTTATCTAATATTTGAATATTTATTGGAATAAACAATTAACTGCCTAACTTGATCAAAGAACAATACATTGCTATATAGTTTGCACTTAATCTTTTAAACCAACCTTCCATATCAGCAATTGAAGTGGCCAGAAATCCATGACATGAAGTAACAGGACCTCCGTAATTCTGAAAATTAAAAAGTTCAAGATTTTTAACTAACATCATCAACCTGGATTGGTAATGTTCCAGAGTAAAATGTTATTTAGCCACAGGCTTCTACCAGACTCCCCCCCCCCATTCTGCATCTTTAGTTTCCAAGTATCAAGCTATTTTTGCAAAAGATTTGGATCAAACATTATTTTACCCTTCATCTGTCGTACATGTTAAATCTGTTGCTGGATGCAAAGTTTTAAAAGAAAAATACTAACATCCAAATTATTAATATTCTTCCATAATCTAATTTCGCCTATTAGAAAAGAACAGCGTTAGGGAGAACCACACTGTGCCATAACAACGAATAAGACTCTTAGTCTAAGAGATTAGTTAAAAATAGTTGTGCTAAATGCAATGAGATTTATACCTAGGTACATGTAGGACTTTGCCCTGAAAGGTAAGTTCATGTATTTTAGAAATGTTGTCCATAAATAAAACACTTTTACAGGATTTGATACTTTAAAACAATTTTTAGGTTTGAAGGCATTGTAGATTATATTTCACTTACCGTATTTGATGCCGAACGGTTTTTAACAGGTGAATGCAATGCGAAACTTGTATCACTTATGTTTTTCCAGCAGGGTAATTTCTGATATATTCTGTTAGAATGATCAGATTTATTTTTAAATCTTTTTAAAGGTGAATACTGAAAATCTTCATTGCAAAAATGTGCCACTCTTTTAATTCTGGCAACAGTAGGCAGAGTTCTTATTGGAGAATTAACAAGGGCATTTACAGTGTCAGATATGTGCACTCCTTCATATTTGTTTAAATTTGCTGCTCTAAGAAATGTTGGAAATTTTGGAAAGCCTTCAGAACATAATTTCTGGTACATATCTTCAATTGTACTGTTTGCTTTTTTATGGAAATTTGAGGATAGATTATCGAAACCAGAAGTGTGTACGTCTGCAGTGTTTCTAGGGCTTGTGTATATATTTGAAAACTTAAATGGCTTCTGCAACTTTGGAGAACACAATTCCTTATATATTTTTTCAAATGCATCTTCATATTTCTGTTTATAAGAGAGGGGACTTTGATTAACATGAAACGATGAAAAAGAATGACTTCGTGGTAGTGAAACAGTGGCAGCACAAGTTTTAATTTCATGATTTTTGAGTCCATTAGAAGTTTTCACTGGAGACTTGTGTCTTTGTAAAATGGAGTTTGTACTGCCATTCAAGGACAAACTTAAACTTGAGGTAGTTTTGAATGCCATCATACTTGGTTTGTCAGTTTCACTTTCTGCTTTTGGATGAAATATTGTATCTAAAACAGTGCAAAATGTACGGGAACAATCTTCAACACTTTGATTCGTTTTTACACTGTCTGAAGATAAAGGGAAACAAGTTGTATTTTTGACCAAAAATGTTTTGTCTGCACAAAGAGTTCTAGGAAAAACAGTTTCCTCTGTAACACTTTTTCCAGTTCTTTCATTGTATGAATAATCTTCTGTAATACCAGAACAGTCTATTACCATTCTGTTTGAGTTCTGAGATACAGGTTCTATTCTGTAAATACTTTTTTCAGAGCGTTGTATCTGACGCTTTGAATTGTAAAAAGGATTTTTGTCACCATTACTTCCTATAGATACTTTCTTCTTTTCAGCATTTTCGGTAATGAAGCCAGGTGTCAGTTTCGATACTCTGGACTTTCTTGTTTTCTCTTTGTTGGTATTAAATTTTGCTTTTTTAGAATGACAGTATCCATATTTGTATTGCTTGATTAATGAATTGGAAAAAGGGGTTTTGGATACTTTATCCAATAGTCTGCTAAGAGTTTTTACCATTCCTGGATACAAGTCTGCTATTGTGACATTATTCCATGAACAGTTTTCATCTGCAGATTCATACATCTCTAAAAAGCTACTATGGCCAGTTCCATTATTAAGAAGGGATTGGTTTTTAAGCACAATTGTCCCATTCACTGAATGTGAAGCAGCAGAAATGGGCAGTTCTGGAGATCTCAGTGATACAGGTGACAGTTGCTTCCTCCGGATTGTATCATATCCTATTTAGATCCAATAAAATGAAGGTACAAAAAAGTAGCACTTAGTATTGAATTGTTTACATTACTTAATGAAGATACTTAATGTTTTCTAAAATGTCTATGTTCTATTACAACCTCATTCTATAGCTTGACTCATTAAAATAATTTGTGGTATATCCTAATTCTTAATTCACTGTAGTGCTAGTTATTTATTTATTATATACTGTGATAATCAAGCATGGTCTTGTTTCACTTTATAATAAAAACTACAAAATATAAAATAACGTTGTTGTATAATTATAAAACACAACAGTAAAAACTCTTCAAAACTAGTGATTTGAATTATACCCAGGAACCTATCAGCAGTCAATATAGCAGCCAAAATACTGTACAGATATTATATGGATATAATGGCTTTTACTCTCCAGTATGCAAGAAGCTGCACTTTACAAGCATAATAGTTGCCAAGTAGTCTTCAAAAAGAGTTTCATGAAAAAAGCATATCATAGCCTTCTCGTCTAAAGGTAATAAACTACAAATTATTGATGCCAAGGTTTGTGATTCAATTAGAACTAGCCAGGAATATTCCTATATAATGGTCCTACCCATTCAGGGGTAATTCACAATTTAAGGAATAATCAGACAGCTGAATGCTTTTTATAGAAACAGTAACTCACTCTCCTTAAGGATATTGTATTTATATTGTTTTTGGTTTTGTTCTGTACCCCGCCCCGAGTCCCTTGGGGGAGAGGGAGCGGGTTATAAATCCAAATAAACTGAAACTGAAACTGAAACTGATATGACACCTTCAGAATAATTGTTTCCCATACCTAGCTTATCTCATTCATACACACCCTCAGCCAACTGAAGGAACTAGGTAGGACATGGATCTAAGCCACAAGCACAAAACATAAAATATTACAACAAAATAATAAAATACAATAATAATCAATAATATTCAAATTAGTGATCTCAGTTGTACCTCAAATCCTGTTAGCAGCCCATGTAGCATCCATTATATATACTATATGGCTGTATCCACAAAGTGGATAGCACTTTGAACATTTTATCAGTACCATAGGCTAATACATGCTTGATGAAAACAGATCTAAATTGTCTTGAATGATGTTGAAACATAAGAATACTTCATAAGCTCATGGTTCTTAAATCAGGCTGTTTTTACTTATTCTTTTTGCTTTAGATAAGTATATTAATTATGTAACTATCTAATGATATTCAGAAACAGAGATGTGTTAAAATGATCGTTAATCTCAGAAATAAATTCACTTAAACTGTGACATCTCAAAGCTATTTTATAAATTAAATAGTCAAAAGAGAATATGAAAATGTAGACTTATATATATGTAAACTAAGCTCAAATATGGCACAGGATGACAAACTGTGAAATATAATCATATCATTCTACAGGGAGAATAGAGCAAATTATTTTATGATGGAGGACTAGAAAATATTCCTGTGAGGTAAAGTAATTGAAAATATTTAACCCTATTTATCTGTTTACAGAAATTTTCGAGAGTTGTTAATTACAGATTTATTAATAGGTACCTCTTAGCACAATCATTTTAAATTATCTTGAGGGCTATTGCTATAACAATTGTCAGCAGCTAACAATAATGTTATGTCTTAAAGTAAATTCTAAAGGCCAGTTATTCAAAGACTAATACAGAATAAAATATTTGTGGGACTGCAACCTAGCTATGTAAAAAAGGCAGGACATGGATACTGATTAAATGCATGCATGAGCACGTCTGCCCTCTCACAGTTTTCCAATCCAATTACATAATCCATTTAAGTGCCGCTTTCTCTAGTAGTATTAAATTAATACATGTAGGTTCCATTGCAGAAGATTACAAGTTTAATTCATGGCACTCCCATTATAAGAATTGTAAGGAAAGATTTCTAGCTGCGACCCTGGATGTCTTCACTACTTTCAGTAAAGAAAGATTAAACTAGATGGACTAAAACATTAACTCCGCACAAGAAAGAATTATAAATCATTCTTAATGCAAGGCAGTAGAACAACTTTATTTCAGCTGTTGCCTGACAGTTCATTTCCCTCTATTCAGATAATATAGGCTGAAGAAAACTGAAATAAGAGAGGGTAAAAGAGGGTTTATGACAGTTTCTGTAGCAGGAATTTGTATTTGCAAAGATGAAAAAAAGAGCACAAAAGAAATAGACTCCTGAATTCCTTATTGGATCCAGATCGTGCAACAATTTGGGCTTTCTTTTGTAAATAAATGTCCTAGAATTGTCATATAACACATGAGATCAGTCAGTGCTCTAAAAATAATCTTACC
Organism: Psammodynastes pulverulentus; assembly: GCA_025802295.1. Lineage (NCBI taxonomy): Eukaryota > Metazoa > Chordata > Lepidosauria > Squamata > Psammodynastidae > Psammodynastes > Psammodynastes pulverulentus. Next base: position 27,638,959 of record JAOYMU010000274.1, read on the forward strand.
TAGGTAGCATATCTAACAAGTATCATTCCAAGGATTTTTTTAATGAGCCAAATTAATACAGTTCTGGCTAGTCTATTAGAAAACATAAGCTTTGAACACAAAGAACCTGAAAATCTTTTGAGACATCTGATATTGTCCTTTAGTTAAAAAAAAAAATCCTAAAAATAAGGACAAGTTCCTAAAAAAATTAAAAAGGAAAAGAGAATTTTTTTTATTTTCAGTACTGTAAAGCATCTTGAAGCTGTTCCAAAGCTCACCAATTAAGGATTTATTTTCCAATTTCCTTCTTTCCTGCAACTGACAAATACTTCTTGGTTTTGTAACCTAAACCAAGGTACACAAAGAATGTAGTTAATAAAAACATTAAACCAAATGTTGCAATACAGATTATGTTTATTACTGCTGTTGTAGTACAAAATTCACGTAACATGCTAAAACAAAAAGAGTGGACAAGGACAGAAATATGCATATGAAATGACTGACTGAGGATCGTTAGGTAAACAATTGTATAGTGTGATAACATATGGAACACTATATACAGATTTCATCATTTCAATTTTTAAAAAAAGATAAACATGGAATTGTAAAAAAAAATGAACCAGAAAAGAGTCATAAACTTATTTCCTCAGAGGCAATAGGAAGATGCTATTATATCTATGTCCTTTTTGTGAAGTTGCATCTGGTTGTTCACTATGGTAACAAAATTCTGGTGGATTGGATTAAGTAGGAATATTTTTGTGTTGTATTAAGTATTCCAGTTAACTTAATCTCTTAAGAAAACAGGGATATGAGTACTATATGATGACTATATTATAGTCCTAATCTACATATCTGAAAGAATTGATTGTGCAGATTGTCTCTTTAATAGCAATAGCACTTTCATTTATATACCGCTTCATAATGCTTTGCAGCCTTCTCTAAGTGGTTTACAGCATCAGCCTATTGCTCCCACAATCTGGGACCTCATTTTATCAACCTTGAAAGGATGGAAGGTTGAGTCAACCGTGAGCTGGTCAGAATTGAACTCCTGGCAGCGAGCAGTGAGTTAGCATGCAATACTGCATTCTGACCACTGTGCCACCATGGCTCTTATAGAAAATATATAAAAGTTTTATAGTATGTTGAAATTCTATGGACAGAAATCAGACCATGGATAGAAAAATATAGACTATACAGGGAAGAAATTTCAGTAGAATGAATTAAAAGCTGTACTACCGTAAACATTGCTGGAACAGAATTGGCATTATCTTTCAACAGAATGTCCATTTCTAAGTTGCATTTATTCTTCTCAGGTGTTCGAAAAGTGCATTCAAGTGGGATGTTCTTTCAATAAAAATAGGACATAGAACAAAATGAAATCCTGCTGTTTATATGAACAAGATAGTTGTATATGGACTATTCCTTCTGAATTTACTAATGAGTTAATAACCAATTTTCACCTGGATTCAACAGGATCCATTAGCGTTATACCAAGATTAATGGCAGAAAACTAGATAAATGTTTCAGTTTAGGATTATTAACTATTATTTCATATATTATTTTTTCCTATAGCAGTATATTACAGAAGAGCAGGATACTGCTTGTTAGATAATAATGATTAAGATTACATGTCATGCAAATGAAACAAACAAAATGTTCAAAAGTTATAGTATTTATGTGGTTACTTAATAAGCACATCTAAATTATATTAAAGTAACCAACATATTTTTACAACCCCCAATGAATGTCACAACTTTTGGGCACCTCTAATGTTTGGAAATTGAAAGTTGAAAAATTTGACATGCCGTAATTCATGTGTAAACAATCTTATTAGAAAAATTACCCAGTAAGAATAACCACTAAAAAGGAACCACAACATTAAAACGTAATACATATATACTTTTTGTCATATATTTTCTGTGTTATATAATTTGTTAGATCTCTATATTTAGTAATATATCTTCAATATGGTGTCTGTGGTCAATAACATACCCCGCTGATCTGCCCTGTCCCCTTGATGCTCATCAAGCTTCCTGCTTTATCTTACTGCTTACATTTAACATACAAAATACTTTAATAAAAAGAAAATTGTCATGCTGTAAATCAAAATAGTTTTCAGCACAATCTTCATTTGAACTGGTCCGTATAAGCTGTCTTGGAGAGTAAATAGCTAGAAACTATTTAGTACCATATCTGTTTGCATAAAGGAGGAAGGCAAGAAGTAAATCCCTTTGAACGACCCTGCAATTCCTTAACTCAGGATAGTCATTAAGTAGTACCTCATAGTAAAGGGACAGAATGGGTTGTATTCTAGAAAATCGACGATTTGTGATTATCTTTTTAATAATAGTAATTTTGTTAATGGAAAGCTCCCCCCACTTCTCCATGGTGATTTTGAAGCAGCTTTCATGACAAAATGTCGCAATTCCAAATATGCATACCAGTTAGAATAGAATGCAATTGTTTGTGTAGATAAAATGCCATAAATATTTGAAAGATTTTGACAGTTATTTTTTTCAAGTTAGGAAAGTATGTAGTTCAGATTATATCATACTCTTATCATACAACTGATATGTTTAATAAATGCCTTGTTTAGTTCAGTTACAGTGGAATAAAAAGTAATTTACAACCAATTTTCACATTTATGACCTTTGAAGGTTTGTGCAGCAGAGAAAAACTGAAGTAGGATTGTAAGCAAGTTGTAGTTTCATTTAGCAATTGCTATGCTTAATGACTAAGTTGCCACTCCCAATTGTGATTTCTAAATGAGGATTACCTATATGTCAATGTATGAAGAAACCTAAAACAAATGTCTTAATATTGTGAACAAAATTTTATTTTTGTGTAAACTATTACCTTGATATGTATATTGGCCAACTGACATTTAATAGATGCCAACTCAGCCTTTCCTTTGCTATCTGTAATTCAAAATTAAATAAAAATTATTTCAGTCAGCATAACAAATATCAAGATTTTAATTTTTCATATAGGATTTTTTCACTTTAAAAAACCCACACACATATCTTTCTTTGGGCAAATAAAGGAAAGATTTACTCTTCTTTTGGTAGCTATCAAAAAACAAACATTATATTGCTGCCAATATAAAAAAATGTATATCCGGTATTGTGATTACCATGGTCTTTAAAAACATTTCATTGACAATAATTGTACAACTAGAATAAGGCAGATTTCACTTGAATTGCCTGCTTGTACTGTCATTCTTTAAGAAATGTATGTGGGAGGCTATGAATGTCATACAGAAAGCTTCCAAATCAAGGTTTAAAAAAAATACAGTAATCTGATTTATCTGAAGAATGGATAATGAATTAGCAACACATGTTAATGATTTAAAAGGGTAAAAGGAGCTTTAATTTCATATGCATGTCGTATGATTCTTAATTACAGACTTAATACACTTCAATCCAGATACTACAACCTGAGTATTCATTTCTCCAAAAAGATACCAAAAATGTTGCTTGAAACAAAAATAAGAATTACATTTTAGACTAAAATTCTGTAATTCATTAACTCACAGGATGAGGTTTATGATGCACTGATATTGTTAAATACAAATAAGAGTACAGCATATAGGAATTGTCTTTGCAGATCAAATATCAGTTAAATGCATTTTAAAATAAATTTAATCCATAGTAAAACGTGTGTAGATAAACTGAAAGTAATTTTCTGGGTTACACGTTTTGTGCTTACCTGGACTGAGTTGACTGTCTTCATGTAGGTCTGTGAAGTGATCTTCCTCAAATGTCTTTTTAAAAACCCAAAATTACAAACATTGAATTAACTTCAATTACTGTACAAAATCAATTTGACTGTTGAATGACAAAGAAGTTAGTAGAGACTAGTTATTACCAAAAAGTTTCACAGAACGTGTATGAATACACACACATACAGTGATGTTCTATTATGCACTACACTACCTTACAAATTTTGAAGCATTTCTTGCTCCAAAATGCTTCTATACTAATTTCTTTTTATATTTTCAAAACTTGCAGAATAATTACAATATCTATTGCTATCAATCACTATGCATTTGTAATGTGGCTGTAAATTGTATGATGGGATGGGGGAGAGGAGAAATCAAACAAAACTATAATTTTTGACTTAATATTTATTCATCAAATTTATTTGCCACCTATCTTGTGGTTTAGGTAAGTCTGAGGGGCTGAGATTTAATTTCCGTTTTTATATAGGACAATGCCACAATGAGAAACATAGACAAAATAATCTAGTTTTTCAGGCCTTAAATATACATATACTGAAGTTTACATAATAGCCTTGGGCAGATCCTTCAATAAGATACTTATAAATTAAATGCCTCTATGGTTTATTCAAGAGGATTCTGAAGATTCCTTATGGTTGGTTTGCCTATCAGACCCCCAGTAATGTTACTTATGCTATTTCATTTTTGCAATTTATCAGAAATACCATGTTTTAAGGGTACTTGGGAGTAAGAGCCAATGTGGTAGCAGAATTAATGCTATGGAATGCATATCACAACAAGATGACAAATTTTCCAAGTGGTTTCTCATATAAGCTATGTTTTAATATTTCGATAAAACAGTGGTAACTATTACTCTCTGATATATTTTATATATTATTCTTTATTCAAAATTAAAAAGAAATAGGTTTGTCCAATAATTGGTACCAGGGCTTTTTTTCTGTGGGAACGGGGCGGAACTGCGTTCGGATCCTTTTCGGAGTCCGGATCACGTGGTCCGTCTC
>JAOYMU010000274.1:27666140-27680281 GCA_025802295.1 Psammodynastes pulverulentus
TATCTATCTATCTATCTATCTATCTATCTATCGAATAGATGTTGTGTATTTATCAAGTGGCTCGATCATTTTCAAATTGGTATTGTTTCATTTTTTAAAAAAAATATTATTTGTTCGCTACCTAGAGTTAAGATGGGCAGCAATATAAATTTGCTAAATAAATAACATGCAAAAATATGCTCATAAAACTCATCAGTGGGAAACTTGATTTACACCACTATCTCTTGCCAACTGTCCCCTCTCCCCCAACCGGGAAAATATATACGCTAGTGTTTCATATTTTAAATGCACCCCAAAATATATATATTTAAAAGAAGAGGAAAACATCTGGCTGCTGCCTCCCCATCTCCCTGGAAGGTTCGGCTAGTCATATAAAGGCAGCTGTATCCTCTGGACAGTGAATGAACTGGGACTTTATGTTGTTGTGTCATACTTTATGATTCTTGATGAACATATCATTCTTTTTATGTACACTGAGACCATATGCACCAAGACAAATTCCTTGTGTGTCGAATCACACTTGGCCAATAAAGAATTCAATATACATAAAAAACTGTGCCACAATGGCTAATCAAAAGTTCACTGCAATATGTTGATGAGAAAGATACAGAGTAAGGTAACAATAGGTAAGTGGCAAAAACAGCCAAGCACGGGGTCATAAATCTCAAAAAACAAAAGAAAGCATCAGGTTCTGGTGGAAAGTCAGAGTTTAACAGGAAAGTATAACGAAGAAGCCAATGGATAGTGCCGTTCAAAATCTCAGATATTTCTACTCCAACAGACAGCATGAAAAATAAACAGGATATCTATAAAAGTAGAGATTCTAACTCAGAAATAGAAATATGTGATTGTTAGCGCTGAAATGTTATGGGATGATATTCATGATTGGCACACAACACTGGAAAGCTATTACAGGTAGTCCTTGACTTACAACCACAATTAAGCCCAAAATGGTTGTTGTTAAGTAAAACATCACCTACTCTAATGACCTGTAATTGGTCAAGCAACAGCCCAGGATTGATTGTACTGGGATCTTTTGTTTTAGGTCTTTTGAAGTCTACTGTTTGCTGGACCAAATTGCCTTGGGCAATGCTAATTTACAAACTGCCATGTGTTTGTTTCTTTCATTTGTATCCTCTTTCATCTAGAGTATCTTTCTTTTATTTTAGAATGCCAGGTATGTAGTGCCATGTGATCATTTTCTTTTTCAGATATAATTTCTGGGTCACTTCTTCAATGCTGTCTCTGGTTCTTTTGGAAAAATCACTTTTCTTTAAATCATAATAGACAGGTTAGAAGCAATCTCATTGAATTTATTGGGGAAATACATTTGCAAGATTAAATCCTTAACAATCAAATGTATAGCAAAATATCTTTTTATCTAATACTTGTTAATTGGATGACATATTGGATATAAAAAAGAAATGATTGATTCCATAGGGACACAATTGTGACACAGTTGTGATTGTTCAACTCCGAATAATGATGTCCAAAGCAGATTTGTCAACAATTTGCAAAGAAGTATGTAAGTATAGCTGGACAAACAGTTGCATTCATACAAGCTATGTGTATCAGAAAAGGAGAATACTCAAAAAGTGGATAAGATTTATAGTTTAATCAGAATAAAACAATCATGTTTTAATAGTATATAAGCACATAAACTATTCTGACAGGCATGGGAAAGGATAGAATTTGTGCCTCCCGCCATGGAATTTAAATACTTAACAGTTAAACATTTTGTGTTGATTTCTTTTATCAAATCATTTTTCTAAAAGGATTTCTACCATTTTTGTGAATTTTTTTGAACTCTAAGAGATCATAAGAAAAATAGTGCAGAATAGTTGAGTCCATCAATACCATTGGGAACTGAGATCCAGTAACTTCTGAAAAATTGTAAATGTTCTGTTCATAGATTAGAAGAACAAGTGCCGTCAAAGCTGATCTAACGTTACTACTGCTGAATATTACCAACCGCAAAAAGTCTCATTTTGCAATTTGTAAATTGCGAACAATACATGTATTAAATATGTGCAAATTAATTAAACTCTTGCTAAACTCTGGTGGCTGTCCTCAGTACAGATGTGGAAGAAAAGTGAGTTCAATTATGATATTAAATGGATAGATAGGTGGGTAGGTAGATAAGATAGATAGCTAATTTTATCCCAACTTTATTTTTTATAAATGACTTCAAGCAATGAACATATATAATACTCCTTCTTCCTCCTATTTTCTTCATAACAACAATCCTGTGAATGGGCTAGGCTGACAGAGAGTGACTGTATGCATGGCTAACTTTTCTGCTATATGCAAGCCAGAGCCACAAATTGCCTATCTCTGTGGTAAGGGTATAAACTCAGAATCAAATCCTTGACTGCTTGTTTACTATTTCCCACCTCACCCAAAGATCTCTTTCTGGTGCGGGAAAGGATCATGTTCCCAATACAGCACGCATGAAGTCAATTGGAATGTTGAATTCACAGCTGTTAAAAGCTGCCTTTTCCAAACAGATTGACATTAATCAGCAGCATCTTCAGCAAACTGCACTGACCTCAAAATGATTGATTTTAGTGTGCTGGTAACATTATACAAATGTCGCAATTATATATTTGTCTCAATGGCTGACACAAAATATATGGTTTTTGCATGATAACATTACACACATTTTCTTCCCTCAGCCTCTCTGTTAGTCTCAAAACTTAATTCAGTCCTGCTCAGTCCATGTGCCTTGCCTACTGCAGTTAAACAGGCAGTGAGCTTTTGCAGGACTCCCTGGGAATGTAAGCCCAGAGTTTTATGATGACTAAATTGATTATTACTGTGTTACTTACACTTAATTTTGTGAGTGTAAGTAATTTTCATGAGTACTCTGCATGCTCATACAAGCACACCTTAAAGGGAATATAAGCCTCAACAGATGGCACTTTTTAATACAGATAGTCTTCACTTAACAATTGCTTTATTTAGTGACCATTCACAAACTATGATAACACTTAAAATATAACCCTAGGAGCTGTCCTCATACTTTCAACTATCTTCGTGTCCCTCAGTCATGTGATCATTTGAAAGCATGACAGTCCACTTTCAACAAGTAGAGTAAATAGAGAAGCTGGCAGTGAAATCGCAGGTCATGGACATATAATGTCTTGCTTAACAATCATATCGCTTAGCAACATAATTGCCAGACATTATGGCTGTTAAGTGGGTAGTACCTATAGATGTGGACTATTCAATATTTATTTTTATTGCTTTTTAATTATTATCAAAAATAGAAAAAAGAGATTAAAAATATTAATGACAAATGTCAAAGAATACATAAATAGTGCTATAATTACAGTTTGAAAAACTGCAAGAAAGAAAAACAGCATATGTCCTAGCAATAAACAGTTATAATCTATATATACTCATCTAATGCAAATATTAATCTAGTACATATATACAGTATTTCTAAAACTTTTGTACAACTATCTTTTTTTAACTTATACTCTGCATAAATGAGTCCCATTTTTCATTATCTATACAAAGTCCATGTCTAAAAGCAATCCACTCATAAATGGCATGGGCAATCAGGTCTTCAATAAGACAATGAAATTTTATTGTTAATAATTGTATGTATGAACCTTTTTCACTTTAGAAATATTATTAGAAATTATAATCAATTTAAAATATACTTTATCCAAAGAAGCCAAAATTAGATACCACTGTTGTTGTAGCCAAATGAAAATAGTGAAAATTATAGTATATAGCAGTGATGACCAATCTTTTCAGCACCAAGTGCCCAAAGTGTGTGCATCCCCAAAATGCAATGGGTGGCCGTCCCCTGCACTTGCACCCCGTGTGCATGCACGCACCCCCTGCATGCTCCCCCTCATTCACGGCAGAGACCCGAAGACCAGCTGGCCAGTGGGAGGCGCCCGCGCATGCACGGCAAAGCTGAGGCAATGGCTCACGTGCCCACATGGAGGGCTCTGTGTGCCATCTCTGGCATGCATGCCATAGGTTTGCCATCATGGGTATATAGTATATTTCATTATAGTGAAAAATTATCAATTTATCTTAGATCAAGACAAACATCAAATGTAGTACATTGAAAATGTAAGCTGCAGGAAGAGAAGTTTGAAAAATTATCACATTAAATATTAATCTCCTGCTCAAATGTAGCAGTTTAATGTAATAGGCTAGGGTATGCCAAACAAAATCTGAGGCTACTGTCATATAATAGTGTTATCTGGGTGGTAATGGAACACTAGGAGCTAGGACTGTAACTACCAGACTTGCATTTTCAGTTTTTAAGAATTACACCTAGAATTCTAGAACCGTCAATTCTGGCATTGGAGCCCACTATTTGCAAGAGATTGTAGCTTAAGGAATGTTACAATAAAAACTTATGCTGTGTGTGTGCGTGCGCACACATCTATTATGAATAAGCAATAAAATTATGTGAGTTCAGGGGTTAGACAACCTAGTTCTCATTGGTATCAGCCAATGAGCAGGTAGACAATCCATGGAAATATTTTTTTAAATGACAGTGATTTAAAGCCAGAGTTGCCTTATAGGGAAGATGGGTTGCATAAAAAAATAAATAAATAAAAATAAATGAATAAAATAAATAAAAGAACTAAATTTGAAATCATGTGCTGCATATGTAGTAGTTCTAAATATATACTGATTTTGCTTCTGTTTTTTTTAATCATGTTCCAGGAGATGAAATAGCTTGGCTTTATGGTTAGATGATGGAACCCTCATATCAAGAAAAGAAGAGCCAACCTCAACAGTTTAAGAGTAAACAGCATAAACTGTTTTTTCCAGTGTTATAACTTTGTGCCTAACCGGAAACCCTTTCCAGGATTTCTGCAACTGTTTCAGTGCTAAGAAAAAGCAATGAGAACTAACTGGTTCATGAGCCACATTATTTTGACTTAATAAAGAATTAGTGATATTAATTTTTCTGCTGAAATTCTGCTTTTCTTTAAGCCTTTCTCATTGCAAAGTACTAAACACTAAGGTCAATTTCTAAAATTCTACCCATGTCACATTTTCCAAAGGAAAAAAATTAGTAAGTAAATCAAGTATACTATAAGTCTCAGTGAAAGCAGTATAGTTGCTGGGCGTGTGAAAACACTGCTTACGAGTCTAGCTTATATTTTAAAAAGTTATTTGGCAGATTGTATCTTCAAATAATAATGGTTGACATTAGTGTTTTGGAATTTGCCTGAGCTAAGATTACACTTGACTTTAGTCACAAGGCTGACAATAAGTCAATAATCCCCCAAAGTACAAGCCAATTACTAATTCCTACAAACATAATATGCCTAATTTTTTTTCGGGAAGAAAATTTAAAAAAAGTTTTATGTTACATTAAATATGATGAAAGAAACTGTCGCAAATAAATTGTAAATAACCAAATTTGTTTTTTAAAGTGTGTATCATTAGGAGAGAAAGCAAATATAAAACAAGTCAGTAAATATGATGCAAATACTTTAGGAGTATTATACACAACTCTTATTTTATTTCAGAAAGAAGTACAGTAGTAATGGGATAGAAATAGAAAAAGATAAATAAAATTGTGGTAATGAAATATAACAACTAGGCATTCAATTTTAGAGAAATGACCAAAGGACCTACTATAGAAGTATATGATATGTATGGTGGCTCCAAAATTTCAAAGAATGTGCCAAATTCATGAAGATTAATAATATTGATGAATAGTGATTTTAATAGTTAATAGCTCCATACACCCTTAAAAATTGAAGGCACAGAGCTGGCAACCATATTAAAGACTGCTATCTCTGTTATATACATCTTAATTATGTGCATCTCACAATGTATAAAGGACACTAAAGTATGAGATATCAAGATAACTATCAGAGCTATAAATTACATTTTAATCACTGATAAATTAAAATCATATACTCTTCTAGCTACTTTTATTCTTGCAGAATCAATTTGGAAGGAATTGTAAAACAAATGTCAGACTTACGATGCTAAAATATTCTGTATACAATAAATGAAAAAAGCACACAATTACCTAAAAATATGCACTACAGAAATAACTCTTACCTTATTTGTATCAAAAATATTGAATACTTTCTCAACATAATTATTCGCCTGGGTAGTTGAATTTTCAAGACCAAGGACCTTCTTGCATTCATACATAGTGAGTTGTCCAGATGGGCATTCTTTCATGAATTTTGCATACCATTGGTAATTTTCCATAGCAACGATTTCCTCCATTGATTCATTGGCACCCATTTGGAGGCAATTAATCTATCCACCTTTCTTAAATTTGTTTCCACGAACACTTTCCTTCACTACAGTGGCTCAAGTTTAACTGGAATAGAACTCCAACACATGTAACAACTGTAAGCATCTTAAGATCATTATAGATTTAGCATAAGTAAAAATAGAAGTGGGATTACCTTCAGCTCTACCAGTTAATATATAGTTCTTTTATAATATTAAATGAAACAGAAAGCTGCTGCTCTTAAAAATAATTCATGCAGAAATAGATGTTATGATTTGATTATTAATCAATATTTTGTATGTCCAGAAAATAAAATCTGCTCCATTAGTTTATTTACTAATTAAAAAGGGTTCTATATAGGAAGAACATTATGTATAGGGCAGAACTATTAACTATATTTGCTGAAAATAATTTCTTTAAATATTTCTTTTTTCTTCTTATTTTTGGAGTTACATAACAGAATTGGAAGGAACCTTGGAGGTCTTCTAGTCCAATTCCCTGCTCAGGCAGAAAATCCTGTACCATTTCAGTCCAATCTCTTTACTATTTCAGTCCAATCTCTTTTTAAAAACTTCCAGTGTTGGAGAACTCACAACTTATGGAGGGAAGTTGTTCCACTGATTGTTGTGTCAGGAAATTTCTTAGTTCTATGTAGTTTTTCCTCTTTGATTACTTTCCATCTTTTGCTTTTTGTCCTGTCTTATTGCTTTGGACAATAAGTTGATTCCCCTTTCCTTCCCATCAGCAACCATTCTTTATATGTCCCCTAATCATCTTTGTTGCTCTTCTGTGCACCCTTTCAAGAGTCTCAACATCTTTTTTACATTGTGGCAACCAAAGCTGGCTGCAGTATTCCAAGTGTGGTCTTACCAAGGCATTATAAAGTTATATTAACACTTCATGCAATCTTGATTCTTTTCTCTGTTGATATCTAAACATCTTAATTTATTTTATATTTTTTATATTTTTATATCATTTCTCTTTTCTATATTTTTTTTCTTTTTCTGCAGCTTTTAATTTAGCAAAACAAACAAACCCTTCAGTAGAAGTCAGAGAGAAGAATAATAAATGCTGCTCATACAAAAAGCTTATTAAAAATCAAGCTAATTCAAGTTAATAAAAAGTTAAAATATTTGACAGTCAAATTCTATATGACTAAATGACACACAATATTTCCAAATTCTAAGCCAGTCTTAATAACACTTTCATACATAAGCTACCACATTGCTAAACATCACACATATACTTTCCTCATTTCATGAGAAATTTGTAAAGGATGACTTCTTCTGGTTCTTATTTTTATAAAAGTCTTATATTTCTTTTAAAGTGATTTCATTTTTGTCAATCTCTGTATATCTAAAGCCATGGTGACTTCTAAATTTGAGTTAATTTATCCATTGTATCCTTACCCCACAAGACGTGATGGATAAATTCAGCCAATTATAGGCTTGAAATGCTATGAAGGTTTTGATCTGGTATCTTATATGGAAATTGTGAGGACTGCAGGAGGCCAAACAAGTTCAAATTAAACCCTAGCAGGTTAGAACTAATTTTTCTGCAAATACCTGGGCTCTGCAAAAACATGTTCTTCTTCTATTCCCTCTGTGGTTTAGGAATTTTGCCTCTTGTAGCTTCTGGTTGAACTTGTAGGCTATGATTTGAGTCACATTAATAACCATCCCTTTTACTGAAGGCCATCCTGAGTCAGCGCCTTCTACCCATCAGCTGAGATGTCAAAAAGAGCTAGTACCATGTGCAGAACTAATCCAATTGACAGGTCATGGGCCCAGAAAACAACAGGACATTAGGAGAGATCTTCCTTGTTCCAACTATGTTTTCCTAAGCACCTGTTCACTATTAAGTGAGAACATGCATTGTCTGTGCTATATTGTGCTATTGGATTTTTTTAAATGCTGTTGAGTCTTATGGAGTTACCTGTCCTCTAAGTTGAACAAACAAACACAAGTTTCTAAATCCACCATTTTCTCCCATTGGCAGGTAATGTTTTGTGGGAGGGAAAGCAAAGTCAAAAGAATTCTTATATCCTTTAACTTGGACCACAATATATAAGGGCACTGCTGTGAAAGAATGGGAAAGGAATGAGCAAGCTGTTAAAGGGAACTTTCAGAAAATATTACTGAATCCTGAGAAAGGAAAGCATCAGAAAGAAACTCAAAATATCCTCTCTTTAATTTTGTTGTTATTATGGTAGATGTAGTAGAGAGAAACTTGACGGCTTGTCAAGATTGTTAGTTTACAAACTTACAACAATAAACATCATTCCTAGAAACCCTGCTGTGTCTGTTTTTTGACCTTGGTTGTGTCAAAGATCTGACACATATCATTTATTGCCTTCATTACTGTGGCAAGATAGGGATTGGCAATAGGGCCGTCAAGGTATATCAGCATACTTTTATGTAACTCAAGGGTATGGATAGCATTTTAACTTTGATGTACGTAGGAGAAAATCCATCTGAAGAACTGCAACCCAGCTCTCGTGTATCAAATATGAAAATGCAGTTTTGGATAATATGATCTGAAATCATATAACCTTTTTCAAGTCTCAATAATATGTAATCACGGGATTATACTGCATAACAACATATTATCAACTCCAGAAGTCGTTCTCACCTGTCAATCATTCAAGGTAGATCAGACAATGAACCCAAAGTCATGAATGTCAATGCTACATTTATTAATAAGATTATAGTAACAGAATTTTATGAGGTCTGAATGAGCTTTCCCCGCCTGCCTTTTATCTTTGTGAGAACTAGAGATTTTTTAAAAAAAATGTTTTTGTTGTTAGTTTTAGCCAAACAAAATCAGATAATTACATAATAATAATAATAATAATAATAATAATAATAATAATAATAATAGGAAACATATGGTGAATACCAAGGACATGTATTGCAGTGTAAATAGACAGGTATTATATATATGAAAGATTGATATATACCAGATTATAAACAATTGCTATCGTTATTGAGATGAACTACAAGATCCATTAAGTTTAATAAAATTGTGTTCCTGCCTCTGATTCCACTTTTTCATTATGTAGTTTCTTCTAAGTTGGTACATAATTATTTGTAAAGATTTTAATATTATTTTGGTTATAGTAATACCTAAGTATTTTAAAGATGTATATGCTTGGAATTCCTAAAACTGCGCAAATTTCCATTTGAATTTTTTGGGATATTCAAACATTAAATGTGATTCATAAAAATTAACGGTACTCCTGATACTTTTACAAATGCCTCTAATTCCTTAATATACTTAGCTGAGTAAGAAACATTTGATAGAGTTAGTTTATATGGTCTGCAAATAGATTAAAATATATATCTTATCTCTTATTTTATACTATTGATCTGATTATTATGTCTAAGTTATTGCCACTGCTTCTATAGTTAAGTTGAATAATAAAAGTGATAATAAACAATCCTGCTTAGTATAGCTTGAAATATAATGGATTTGAATCATAACAGTTAATTAAGTGTTATCTGGATTTTAATTGGTCTATAAATATCTTCAATTATCTTATAGATGCTAGAGCTAAATTTAAATTTAATTAATACTTGCTTTAAAAACTAATTTGAGAATCAAAGGCTTTTAATATATCTAAAAACATATGCTTAATGAAGACTTATTAATTTTAGTAATTTGTGTAAATTTTCTGATTTGAGTAAATTTATTACAATGTGAAATAAAACCAGATTGATTTATATGGTTAATTTTACTTGTGATCACTTTTAATTGGTTAGCTAAAAAATTAGTGTAGAGTTTATAATCTATATTGAGAAGCAACAACTGCTTATAAAATACCAAATCCTGGGAGTCTTTATTCACTTTAAGGATCAAAATTATCTTAGACTATTTCCAGGATTCTGGTAAAGGATTCTTGGTGCAATGCACTATACAAAAGTAAAAAAATCAGGAATTAAAATAAAATTTGCAATTCTTTGTGCATTCCAATCTGAGATTTTAATACATCAATATTGAAGTCCCTTTCTATTATTTGGATTATTTTTGTTCTTTCTGTAATGTGTCAGTAACCAATCTGACCCTATATAATTAGATAAGGATAGAGGAATGTGTTTATCAAAATAGTTATTATTCAGGCTACTTGTATATGTTTCTTGTAACATAACCAAGAGGTTTAAATGATTTAACATAATTAACCATCCTTTTTGTCTTGGTAGAATCTCCAGACTTCTGACATCTAAAGTAATATTTATATATTGCTCTAACATTACCTACAGTACATTTTTAGAATGTCTCTACTTTCCCTAGCAGTTTTTATCTTGCAACCAAAAAGAAGTTATTAAATCTTACTGCTCATAGCCTGATTCTATGGAAAGCCCGTATAGCATTAACATTCCTCCCTTCCCCGTATTAATACGCTCCTCCCCTTTGTTTCCTTAGAAAATCTCTTTCAAACCTTGTTCCTCTCTCCATGCCATCCTCCATCCTATGTCATGCCTTATTTCCAACCCCCTCCCCAACAATTCCACTTAATGGATCATGTTCACAGTCTAAGGCAGGGGTGTCAAACTCATGTCATTACAGTTTTGTCACATGAGGTATCAAGACTTCCCTGCCTTTGTTAAACTAGGCATGGGCGTAGCCAACATGTGACAGATCCAGCCCAAAGGCTGGGAGTTTTACAGCCCTGGGTCTAAGGATTTGTAAGACCTAGTGGTCTTCCTTCTTCCTGTCACCAGCCAATAAACTCTCATATTTAATTACAATAGTTCCTTAGCCATAGTTTTATGTACATTATTTTAAAATTTTATTTTTTCACTCTTATTTAACTTCCTTCTTTTCCCCCTTCTTCTCGAAGTCTAACATTCAAACAGGATGGTATAGTTAATATAATTTCTTTTATTCTACAGCTCAGGGCAGCATGCTTATCTAATCTGCAGCTTGTGGTTAAGTCTGCTTTCCACAGTTCCAAGGATAAATCCAAATTTGTTTTCTCTATTCCTTGTTAGAAAAGTCTGCCAGAAGTTGTGCATATAAATTTAATAAATGCATAAATAAAAATAAATCTCAGTCAAAATTGAAATAAAATTTTGTCGTTGTGGCATAAAAACCATTAGCTTAAAAGGAAATCCGCACTTACATCAAATTTGTCAGTGGTTTTAATTCCTTTCCCCCCTGCAATATAGCTATATTGATGATCTTAAAAAAGAATATTATTTATCTCATTTGTTCTCATCCAGCTCATGTGATTTTCTTATAATTTTATCTTTTTAGATCTTGGCTTATAAATTAACCAAGATGTTTCTAGGTTTCTGTGTGTTCCTAGAAGAGTAAAACCAATAAGCATATTCACTATCACTATTTGTTAAGTTCAAATTATTGCTCGGGTCATTAATTTTAGAGATAAGACATGAAGTCAAGGTTAGTTTTCCTAGTTTTCTCTGACTCCTTTAAGTTATTTTTCCAGCTGTGATTCCACAAACTTGTCAACTCAATTTTTAGTTCAGAGAGTCTTTTGAGACTTGCCCATCTGAAGAATTATTTGTAGCCATATCACAGGCTTTGCTGGCAACCTAAGCAATATCAATTATTTGACAAATTGTTCATTTGTTCAGCCCAATCTGCCAAACTTTTAGTCCCATAGCATGGTCATCCCATTCTGTCTTCAGCTCTTTTTTATTAATTAATTCACCTCCACATTAAATGCCTGTCCATGACTGTGTCTGTGGCAGTGCTTTCCTTTACCATTGTTTGTTCTTCATTCTGCTGAACCTCCTTTGGGTCTTTCAAATAACCTTTGATTTGCTTCCCTTTATACAGTCTTCTTCCGATTTAAATTATTTTTAAATGGTTTATGCAGGAGAAGAAGCCAGAGGGGTCATAGGCGGCAGGAATCAGCCTAGAATCTCTATGATGTCACAAGTAGACTAAGTTCAACCCCACTTGAATTCCGCTAACTCATATCTAATGCTAAAATAGTGCTAACCATTAGTTGACTAGTTTCCTGTGTAGAGCACAGAGCACATAAAGCAATAAATCGGTTTAACTGGAATTTAACATGTGGCTCTAGTTTTTCATGCCTGATAGTTTGACATTATAAGGCTTTGTGATGTTAGTTGTACTAGTTTCAGATAGTTATAATTTAGATCAATGTATTTAGCAGTATCCTGCTGTTTTCAAGATATTAAAACATTAACTTCTTGAAGGTATTTGTTTAATTTGTCAAAAAAATAATAAGAAAAACAGCAGGATTTCTAATCTTTAAACATTATGTTATTAGTTTTATCACATTAAGTTGATTAATTTTGAATTGTGTTTTCACAACAAAATTCATTGGTCTCACGCTAAACCATTAATTCATAAACTAATGATTCATTATCATTGTATTGTCTAATCTATAAACCATAAATTTACATAGAAATGTTTTCATTGCAGCTGACCAATAGTTAAGGCTCATAAACTAGCCTAGATATCTGAGGTCTAAAAGCCACATAGAAGAAAGTAATTGGTGATTTCAGAGAGTAGGATTATGGCAAAGAATAATGACATAGAGAGAAAAATATGCCATAATAGATGGAACAATTGAAAGAGAATAAAGAAGTCAGTTACAGGTGATTATTTCAGGTTTCTAGAAAGAAAGCAGGAAAAAACTATAGATTGGATACTTGAAATGATTAGAAGGAAGAAAATAAATATCCTGCAAGTTATACTTAAACTCTATTAAGCTCTATCAACTCAAGGAAGAAACAGCAGGGATGAATAGAGCAATAGCAGGAGACTGGAAATCTTTGTGTCATTTAAAGCTCTGATTAGCTATTTCTCTTCTGGGAACCCTGAGCTCTCTGTCATCTTTGCCTCACTGTAATATATACACTCTAGCATTTTCTTCACCAAAAATATCATATATACTTTGCAATTCCAAAACACCATTGTGGTAAAGCTGGCGTCAAAATAAAGTGATTGGGTGAAACATTCAATAGGTGTTATGCTAAAGTTTTATTTCCTTTAAAATAATTTTAAGATATGACCTTCCATTACACCCTAGATATGCATTTATTATTGGGGAAAGCTTTCAAATAATTGTCATGGATTAAATGTTTCCCTTAATAAGTACATGTCAATTACTTCAGTCAATAACAGTAGTCAATCAAGCTTTAAATTAGCTTTATTTATGAGAAGTAGTAAATTTTAATAACGTGTCATAACAAACTTTAATTTTCATGCAAAAAGTTATATAATGTTCATGAAGTTATTTCAAAGCAATAAAAGTAAACAAAATTATTTTAATAATTTCTACAATAATTCCAACAGAATATTCAAAAGACTATAGACTACAGAATACAAATCATTTAGTAAATATTTTCTTGCTAAATTTTACCCATATACTTTAAAGTAAATGATCTTCATGGATTGGTTCCAATAATTTCAAAATATAACAAGTAAATCATAAAATGCAACTTAGAACTTTAATTGTTAACACTATAACATGGAAGACTTCTGCAGAATAATTGTAGATTATTTTATTTATCTTTTGTTATCTGCATATATGTATACATCTTATTATACATTATAAAGTGTTACATACTCTCCCATTTTCTTTATCCAGCAATGTAGATTCACTTATGTCGGAAGTTAGCAGTTACAGGAACCAATGGATGAGCGATTTCTTGGTTTAAACATTCTTCCAGGATGGTATCGACATGTTCCAGATTATTTATAACAAGATGCTGAAACAACAGATGTCAAACATACATTGCTGTTATAGTAACAGCTCCTGAGAGAATTAACCTAAATAGCCCCTTTGACTAAAACTACAGTCAGGTCCACATCGACACAATTCGAACATCTTTGGCTCTATACACCACCACAATGGAGTTGGAATGAAACAAACACAATGTGCTTTAACTGCAGACTGTCA
>JAOYMU010000274.1:27715581-27729063 GCA_025802295.1 Psammodynastes pulverulentus
AAATGAATCAGAATATTACGCTATTTGGGAGAGATGGTATAAATGGTTTAATGGTAGAAATAAGGTTAAGGTATAATTATTAAGGATAAATATTAATATTAATTGTTTAAAATATAAATGCTAGGTAGACGTAAGATGATACTTTGTACGGTTCTGTTACATTTGTTATATTTATATGTTGTTTTATAAATAAATCAATAAATAAATTTATAAATAAAAAAAGCGTTCTTTGATAAATGTGAAAAGGGAATGAGAAGAGGGCATCAGGGCTGGTGTGATTGACTGTGAGTCTCATTCAGGCCTTTTAGTGTCTCACTGAGGCAGAGTGTCTTAACACAATTAACATGAGGCTATGGTTGTGCAAATCATCTTCAACCGTGACTACTTACTCATCCCCATGTCTTTCCAGTATTGAATAAGATAATTTTCCATTGATTTCAGCAAGTGCCCGTATTCCTTAATGTTGGCAAAAGCCTGCTTGTTGTGTGTGGGTTCCATAATGTCTAATGGTATATCTATAATCCCCACAGCTCCGGCACCAAAACTGCGGAATGAAAATGGGTGTTAAATATGAAACAATGGATCATGACTTTAGTCCTAAATGCTTTTATTTATATCAAATTTCAGAAATTCTGTGCTTAGTATTTTTTAAAAATACTTTGTAATTTTTATTTATAATCAGAAATTTTGTCTATAACCAATCGAATTAAATCAAATAAAAGTAAATCAAATATTTTTGGCAATACAGAAAAGTGATTCTTACATGTTTAAAGAAGAAAACTTACTATGGTCCCATGTTTTTCTGTGATCCCAATTTCTCGAACATTCTGATCAAGCGATTATTGCTATACATAAGCATTCCATCTTGACTTCTGTTTTGAATGTTTATTCCAAATATTATGAATAGCCTTTTTGGTCTTTTCAGATTTCTAAAAAGAAACAAAATAAAAAGGGGGAAAATTCTCTCTTTTTCTCCTTTTAATAAACACCCATACACCTGTACCCCCTTCTCTCTATACATACATACTATATACAGGGGTGGGATCTAGCTGGGTCTGCCCAGATTGGGCGATCTGGTTGTTAACAGAAGCCTCCATTCCTCCAAGAGCAATAGGAAGCAAAAAAGTTGATTTTTACCTGTCCTTTATCTGCTGAAGCTGTTCGTTACTGCAAGCTCCAGCTGGAGGCTTGGAAGCAGCATGTGTGCGTTTTCCCAGTGCACACGTGTATTCCTGAACCAGTAGCTGTCCCACTTACATCCCATTACTGACTATATACATATAGTGAAACGTCAATGGCAGAGAATCTAGCTTGGCCCAGGAGTCTCTAGCTAACGTTAGCAGGACTGGAAGTACTGGAATTAAGAGATGTGAAGCCACAGCTTTTGGATTAACTGGTATACTAATTCTGTACCATTTGGAAAGTGTTAACTGTAATGGAGGAAAACTGAGCACTAGGTAATGACATTTAAGGAACTGAGGATTCTAGTCCGGCTTTAAGCATGAAAGCTGGCTGCTCACAAGTCACTTTGCTCCCCTAATCTCATAGAGTTGTTGTTGTAGTAGAAAAAATAGGAGGAAAAGGGAGTATTACATAGGTTCAAGCCTTAGTTATTTATAAAAACAACAAAGGCTTAATTAAAAAATAATTTGAAAAAAATGCTGAACGGACTGAAAAATGTCATCAATTATGAAGTTCAGCAAGTTCATATCTAGATGGTGTTGAACACGTAATGATTGTGCTCCCATCAAACAATTGTGTAAGTTGAAAGGTTCCAAACAGGTGCTACAAAGACGCATTATCCATATATGTGAATTTCAAAAACGGAAATAAAGAAATCAAGGTTATTTTTAAAACTTAATTTGAATAATTGTTGGTCTTAGATGTACTGCGATATCTGCAGAATTTTGAAAATACAACAAAGCTATGATAACTAGTTTGACTCTAGACTAATTTTTACAACTATTTGTGATATAAGGTAAACTATTTTGGTTTTCTTCAGTTGCAACACCTTTTCAAAAAAGTAAATTATTATATGTCTTAACTTGCCTTTTTTTCTCTTCATTTTGCTCTCTTACTCTTTTTTCTTCCTCCAGAGCTTCTCGTAATACAACTTGAAAATACTTTTCCCCCACAATATCAGAAAGGAAAAAGAAGTTATTTCATTGTTTATGAATGAATATGTTTATTTTGAAGAACATTTTGAGGATAAAGAATGGATAAGAAAGCTACAGCTGTCAGTTGTACATTGATGATACATTTTCTGTCTTTTGTGGCTGGGGTATATAGAACATAGAATAACAAAAGTTGGAATATATGAAAACTAAAATACAAAACATAAAGTAGACATATCTAGTCCATCAGATTCTATCAGAAAACCACTGTTGCCTCTTTAGTTTCTCGGCTTCAGAAAGGTTATCTGCATTAGGTTAAACTAAAGGACACATAGATAGCATTTCATTTTATTTTAGCTTGTAAATTAAGGAACACATTGGAGGAGGACAATGTAATATTAAATTTCATTCTTAGATGTTACCTTGAATTTGTAAAATGCAACTTATAAATTAAATTAGAACCTCAATCAATTTTGGAACAAGCAGGCACAATATATAGTCTATGACAGGGGTGTCAAACTCAATTTCATTTGAGGGCTGCATCAGGGTTGTGTTTGACCTCGGGGGCCGGGATGGGCATGGCCAACTTGACATCACTTACGTCAGGGGCACCTGTGGTGGCCCAAATGTTCTGACAGTGAAAACAGGTTCCTGAGCTCTGCTTTTGCTGTGACGGCTTCCTACAACCCTCTGCCAGCAAAAATGGAGCTTGAGAATGCCGCCCACGGCCCTTGCGAGCTCTGTTTTCGGCTACAAAGGCCTCCTGAAACCCTCTTACATTCTCAGAAGCAGCTGAAGAACTGAAAAGCACAAGGAACAGCTTATCCTTTGAGAACTGCCCTTTCATCTTTTTCTATTTTCCACAGGGATTTGGAAGACCACAGAAGACCTTCAAGAAGAGATTGGACTGCCACTTGACTTTCGAAAATGCTAGGATGCAATGTTTTAAGGCATTATAATTAATATTTTAAGGCTTAAGAGTTGCTTGAGTAGGTTACATACATATAGTTGCTACGAATATATAAATACAATATCAACCCATGATGTGTATGGATGTATGCTGTTACCACTAAAAATCAGGCTAAAGAATTCCTTTATAAATTCCTTTTAATTGAAGTTGAAAGGGACCATATTTGGCATTTCCTCATGTAAAACTGCCAAAGAGCAATGGAACTTCCACTGTATTAAAATCATATTTCTAGTAGACTGGCCATCAGAAAGGTTCATAGGACACTTTAGTTGTTAATTGCCACAAATATTTCACTTTCTTGACTTGGAGTATGTAAGACTATTTATGTATAGTACCCAGCATATGGTGGACACTACATATATTTAGCTGGAAGCTTTGAATTATTAGTAGAAGTCATAGCTCTTTAAGTATAAAAATTCAGCACAGTAGCGATTAATAACAGGATTATTCCCGAAGAATATAAATAATGATTTAGAGGGGTATAATTAGGCTTCAATTACCATGATGAAATCCAAAATGAAAACTGCTTTCTAAACATTGTTTAAAAATAAATGAACCTAAAGCTAAGATAGCTTAGTGAAAACTTGGCAGTAGTAAACAGGCAATTAACAAGATGTGAAAAAATTTCCTACTGTTTAAAGCTCATGCCAGGCAAACTTTCAATAAACTGGAATTATCAATGTTAATAGCTTTTATTTTTCAGTAACTAACCTATTTAACTATCTTAACTCACCCAATCAGGAAGCAAGGATAAATGTAGTTTATATTGACGTATTGCGACTCCTCCCCTTCATTAAACCCGGGGTACTCATGGCCAGTGTGTGATGCATCCGGCCTGCGGACCACAAATTTGACACCCCTGTTGTAGGGTGTAGATTAATCTAACTTCAGCCATATTTTGAAAGATGGTTGCAGCAATACTGATTAAGAGAGTATCAACCCCTTTAATTGGATGCGTATAGTTTTAAAAATAACGCTGTTTCCTCCCTACATTGAATTGATTATTTCCCAAGCCAAATCAAAGTATTTACTTTAGTGTAGACTTCCTTACATGATTTAATTACCTGGAGCCATATAGTCTGCTACATGTCTCGAATCTTCAAAAGAACATCTGTTGTATACCTCATGCACCTAATGTTGATAGTGAATTCTCTTTTATATTTCAGGGTATAGTCTTCTCTAGTAAATATAAAATCTCCTTATCACCACTTTTACTTTATCTAGGCCTTTTGAGTTTATAGAAGGTTAGATGTTTATGCATCTTTTTTTTTTAATTTATGTCATCAGCTGCCTAAAGCCATTTGAGAATTAGCAACATATTTGTAAATAAAAGGTAAATATAAAATAAAAATATATAGAATCATTTAATTATATAACCTTTGACTGAAACTCGATTAAACCCTTAAATTCAAAGTTCTATAAAGTTTGCAATACAGTTTTTCAAATAAAAATTGTATAGATTATATATAGCATATATGTATCCAAAGACATATCAGAGTCTTGCTTGAAAAAAATGCAGGTTCCGCAGAATAGTATAAATGTGCATTTGAAGAAGCAATATGTACAAGTATACTGAAAATCAGAAAACATTTTTTGGCATAGAAAATATTTTTGGGGATATCGTTATCTACAAGCCAATATAATGCTGCGAAATGTTTGTCTCACTTCTCCAATTCCATATTTATCACTCCAATTCATTTCAGTGAGCCTTATATTGGGGATACCAAAAAGGATACTGATCTCTGAAAGGAAAACTTCAGATAAATATAATATAAATGTTATTCCTGGTTCAATACCTCACTATCTTCAGACAAGGAAGGTTGTTCTAGTCTGCCTTTTACATCTGCCACAGCATTTTCGGCTACAAGCATAAGCAAAATATTTTGTTAAACTGTTTGGGAGAAATGCTTCTTCGGTCTGTGTGACATACAAAGCAAAACTATTAAAGTTGACTCTAGTTGGCACCTGATTTATGATCATTTCATGAATGGAGAGTAGCACAGAAAAATCTCCCTATATTGGGATTGATCTCTGAAAATGCCTGGATTCAATTCAAAGTTAGCTTTGTAGGTGTGAGAAGCCAAAGTAAAACAGAAAAATTGCATATTTTGTGACATTTACTTTTCACATGCAATTCTCCCTTATTTGCAACTTATATTTTAAAAGGAACATTTTATATTCTATTATCACAGAGGTATTAGCTACAGTACTGATTTCCCAAAAGATGCAGTGATTTCTCTTTAGCCCATACTATTTTTTTTCCCTGAGGGTAAAAATTAGGTAAGTTTCAAACAACTAAGGGATTAAAGAAGTTCCTAAGTTTTCAAAAGCTTATCCCAGTAGCTGTAAAGGTTCTCCTCAGAATGGGAAAATGTCTGTCAACCATTTTTCTTTATTGGCACAGAAAAAATAATGCTGTGGGGAAAAAACCCTTAAACATTAAAACATTTAAAAAATGTGAATACAAGTTGGCAATAATGGAAAGAACTAAATTATATATATTTTGTATGTGTGTGTGTGTGTGTGTATGTATGTATGTATATATATATAAATAAATATGAATATTGGATACTGCATACCAGCCTTCAGTTCCATTTGTGCCTTCTGTAATTCACGAGTGGCAATTTGTTTGAATGAAGACGATATATATGGATACATCCTATTAATAAATACAGTAAAACATGGACTTTCACAGAATTAGTATGCATACAAGGGCCAGCCTGGTATAATGGTTAAAGCATCTAGCTAGAAACCAGGACTGTGACTGCTTGTCCTGCTTTAGACACAGAGCCAGCTGGCTAACTTTGAGCCAATCCCTCTGAGCCCTAGGAGGCAGGAATGTCAACTACTTCCAAAATCTTGTTAAAAATATATTGTAGGGACCAGGCAATTGCCAGAAGTCAAAAGCACACACACAAAAAAGCATGTATCTTATTTACAACAATTCTGTAAATTAAGCCTTGATTGTTTGCATTATACAGGTGAAGGTATATATGTATATGGAGAACCATGTCTTGGTTACTCCTTTCCCCAATACTTCTATACATTTTATTTATTGCATCAGATATATGTACAATAGCAATAGCATTTTGACTTATATGTTTCCCAATAGTGCTTTACAGCAGTCTCTGGGAAGTTTACAATGTCAGCATATTGCTTCCAACAATCTGGATCCTCATTTTACTGACTTCGGAAGGATGGAAGGCTCAGTCAATCTGAGGCTCAGATTGCCATATGGGCAGAGTTTGCCTGCAATACTGCACTCTAACCACTGCACCATTAAGGGCTCCAAATACATGATAATATAAAATTTCCTTTATGCACAAATGTGAACTGTATAACTGTCCATGGATGTGTCAATTATAACTATATAATTATTTAGAGGAGAATAAAGGCAACTTTCCTGCAGTAACCCAAGTTTCTCAAAAGTTTCTAGAGGCCTTCAAAAGCCAGCTTCATAGTCCATAACTGAAGCAGGATTTGAAACTAACAAATATTGTGAAGTGGGTTTTAGTTTTTTCTCTCTCTAAAATGGTTACATCTGCAAAACATAGAAGTCAGCTTGGCCAGGTACCATGGCATTGGTTAAAATATTTAATTTGTTCTCAACATAAGATTAAATGATTACTTTTAAAACAGGCAAATCTGAGAGGTCAATGGATAGTTTATCCTCTATTCTCTAGAAGTGGACCAATTTCTGAGCCTCACCATAACCAGTTCCAGGATATTAATTACTAAACTTCCAAATCCATGCTGCATTTGTAATGGTTAAGTGGGAAAGACCTTGAGAGAGGAAGGTGAAGAAAGGCTGACTAGGGAATAGATAGCTAAGAGTCACAGCTACTTAATGGGCAGAGAAAGAGATCCAGAAAGGAGACACCCTAATTTCTCAGATTTATAAAGGAGGCAGCCCGAGATTTGTACTTTGAAACTTTCAAGATTCTGTTACTGTAGCCTTAAGCAAGATAAAATTCGTTAATCTTTTCATGTTTCCTATCTGGTCTATCTATGAAAGTGACAGTATTACAATATTAGAGGTTCATTAGAAAATAAAACAAAATATGAAATTTGAATTATTTGCATTATTAAGCAGTAATCTTTCAGAAACAACATTTCTAAACCATATTCAGTAAAACAGATTCAAAGCAGTAAGAGTAAACCAAATAAAGCCCATCCCTATTGCTAAAGTGATTATTTGATTTTTAAAGTGTTAAAGCCTATCCCTCTTTCTAAAGTGATTATCTGATTTAGTGTTCCAAACTCTAGGTCACAGCTGATTTACTGTGATTTTAGTTTGTCTTAGATTATAAATTCTTTTAAATCAAAATCAGTTTGTAACTGGGACCAAAGAAGTTAATCAATCAGAATAGATTGGAAGGGGCCTTGGAGGACCATAGGTGGTATTCAGCAGGTTCTGACTAGTTCTGGAAAACCGGTAGTGGAAATTTTGAGTAGTTTGGAGAGCCGGCAAATACCACCTCTAACTGGCCCCACCCCCATCTATTCTCTGCCTCCCAAGTCCCAGTTGATCAGCTTGGTCTTCTTTTGTTCCCCTGCACAGGAGAACGGAACTGGAATGCAGGTTAGTGGAGTGGGGAGGGAATGGGGATTTTGCAGTATCCTTCCCCTGGAATGGGATGGGAATGGAGATTTTGCAATATCCTTCCCCTGCCATGCCCACCAAGCCACACCCATCAAGCCATGTCACACCCACCAAGCCATGCCCACAGAACCGGTAGTAAAAAAAATTGAATCCCACCACTGGACCATATACCATTTCAGATAGGTGGCTGTCCAGTCTCTTCTTAAAAACCTCCAGTGATGGAGCACCCACAACTTCTGAAAGCAAGCTGTTCTACTTGTTCAATTGTCCTCACTGATAGGAAGTTTCTCCTAAATTCCAGGTTGCTTCTGTCCTTGATTAGTTTCCATCCATTGTTTCTTGTCTTGCCTTCTGATGCTTTGGAAAATAAATTGATCCCCTCCTTTGTGGCAGCCCCTCAAATACTGGAATAATGCTATCATTTTATTACCCCTAGTCCTTCTTTTTTCTAGACTCCCCAACCCAATTCTTACAACTGTCCTTCATATGTTTTTCTCTTTAATCATCTTAGTTGCTCTTCTTTGCACTTTTTCCAAAATCTTAACATCTTTTTTGTAATGTGGTGACCTAGTGCTTTCAAGCACATTGCTTTGAACATTTAAATGTGTGCCTTTATAACGGTAAGCAAAGCTGACTCACCTGGGCCTGTAAAAACAGAAAAGCAGATGCTTGGTTAAGACTTTCTCAGCTTGAATGAATATCCTCATTCGTGGGTTGAGATACAATATAGCTGTATAAGCTCTTAGTGATTTTTCTTCTGGATAGCTGGTATAGAAAACATTTAAGGCCACATAAATTTTAATTAGAGAATTGTACTGGATAGAGTATAATATATATAGTGTATTACTAATGTGAAAGAAAACCTACACAGCAGTCAGAAAAACTGAGGTGCTGTACAATTCCTTCCCAAAAAAGGCATTTTTTGGATTTTGGAAAAAACATACTGTAAGCAACTACGGTAAGAACAAAAATATTCTTTATATGCTTGGCTAAGGTGCAACACAGCCAACAATTTGAGATTACATTTATTTTTCCAAGATAATAATGTCATACTTTCTTTTTCATAATAACTTACTTTTCTGGGGTCCTATCAGTCAATATATCCTTCTCATCTGTTAGAATATCAAGTTCTGGCTCCCCATTCAATGCGAGTTTCAGATTGTATATCACCAGCAGAGTTCCTAGGTTTGAATAGGTTAATAACAAGTTGTATTGTCCCCCCCCCCCCCCAAAAAATACCTTACAATGTCAGTGAAGATTCACTATAACGGATAACTACAATTGCTTATCTTTTTCTGAACTATCAATGTATGGATACTTGTGTACTCTACATTAAGAGCCTTCTGTCTGGGTGAAAATCAATTTTAACAATATATAACAGAAGACACTATTTTTGTTATCATCAGAAAAACAGAATTCTGTTACTCCAGTAGTATGTAAATCAGAATGCTTAGAGTCCAAAGTGGTTTCTGACAGTAAAAGCAATATCAGCATGATCTTTTTATACAATCCTTCTGCTATCATCATAAAATAGGATTAATACATCTTTCTCAGAAAATTTGTTCAGCTAGAGCTTACATTACTCACTGAAAAGCATGTATATAAATTTATGAAGTAAACCACTTTGTGCACATTTATAGGGAAAGCACAAAAAAGAAGTCATCACATTTAAATATAAAATACATTATACAGAAGATACATTTTCTATTTTAGTTGTAGTAGAAAGGCACATTAATTTCTATTTTACACAAATTTTATTCAGAATTTGCTTTAAATGGGCAATCGAAACATGGCCTTTCAAGTCAATTATTTAATCTACATAATCTGCAAGACCATTTTTAGTTTTCCTTTAATTATTCTCTAGGCTGAAAGTTTTCTTTACATTTGTATGTTAAGTCAACAACAAATGAGGGCCTTCATACATGCACACAGCAACTGAAAATTGGTTTGCTGTAAAGAACATACAGGGTGACTAAACGATTCCAATTTCTCAAGATACTGGTGGACTCAGGGTATGCAGAATGCCTTCTCTCTGATTCTGAAGTCTATATTCCATTCTAAGGAGGTGCAGGCTCAGTTGGATTTCAGATTCAAGAACAGAAAGCATAACTTATGGGCAAGAATTCCAGAGAGGCCTTTGTGAAGTTCTGAATTCAAGATGCTCAAGGGTCAACTTAAAATTCTTTATTGCAATTGCTTATCCTGGAAAAATACTCTATCTACTAGTTGCAGCCATTGTTGGTTTCAGTGTTGAAATAATAGTGTTTCTATCTTTAGTCTATTGGTTTTTTGTTTTGTTTTGCTAGTGGCTACAATCTCAATTGACCCATATTAATTATGCTGCTGCGTACCTTGGTTCAGCTCACAGTACTGCTACTGCTTAAGGCAATGATCTGTAGAAGACAGCAATATTGGTATATGTGGACTTAATATTTAAATTTAAGTGGTGAACTCACCTGTTTTTCCATAAATGGCATTAAACTGGTTCATCAATTCACCTTCACTATTAAAAGGAGAATATTTGCAAATGATGGACAGTTGTGTAGGAAATTTCTCAGGATCATCTATTACTGGAGTCCTTGTGTCATTTGACCATGAAAGGATTGGCACTATGACCTGTAACCAAGAACATTAGAGTACAGGTTGTCCTTGACTTACAACAGTTCATTTAGTGACTGTTCAAAGTTAAATGGCACTGAAAAAAGTGACTTATGACCGTTTTTCACAATTACAACCTTTGCAGCATCCCCATGATTATATACTGTATCAAAATTCAGATGCTTGACAATTGTTTCGTATTTATGACCGTTGCAGTATCCCGGGGGGGTCATGTGATCACCTTTTGCAACCTTATGATAAGCAAAGTCAACGGGGAAGCCAGATTCACTTAACAACCAGGTTACTAACTTATCAACTGCAGTGATTCACTTAACAACTGTAGCAAGAAATGTTGTAAAAAGAGGCAAAGCTCACTTAACAAATTCTCACTTAACAACAGAAATTTTGGGTTCAATTGTGGTAAAAAGTCAAGGACTACCTGTAATTGACCCTGTTCAAAGATACTAAATATAGTAAGTTTTTTTTAATACTCTTATCATAATTAATAACGGATAACATTAATTCCAATTACGTATCTTAGATAGATTTACAAGCTAGTGATAGTTATAGAACTTGCAAGATTTCTCCAAGTTAGAACTACTATATCAACAAGGGTGCTTTAATTTTTCAGATTTTCAACTACACAATTTGGATTTCCATGTTAATTGATAAAATTTGGAGGAGGGATAGAATGAAAATCAGAATTGCCATAACTATGGGCAAAAATGGACAGTTATTACTTGAAAACACTGAAAGCTTAGCAAATAGATGATTCTAATAAAGGAGAATATTTGCTGCTCAGGGTTGAAATGAAATGCTCTCTGGTTTTGGTTGTTTTCTTGCAGACATTTAATTATCCAAACTATGTAACATCATCAGTGTTGGCAGGGAGTGGGGTTTGCTCACTTTATATTCTAGTGGCTTGCCCCGTCACTGTTGGTGGGAGTAGCCTTGGAGGTTCTTTGGTTGGGCTGTTTATCATTAGCTTGTTTGGGGCATTGTTTACTTCTTGAAAGTTGATCTGATATTAATTTTGGACTTAATCTATGCTCATCTGGGTTCTGGGTGGGGACAGTTTTCTTTGGTCTTTTTGTTCCCTTTTTGGCTTGTTGGTTATCTTTTTTTTTTGGCATAGTATGTAGATATTGTTTATGTCTACATACTAGTTAATTTGTCAGAGTACCAAACTTTTAGAAATTCCCTAGAATTTTTGGACTTGGCTTGATCTAGGTTGGTCAGTTTCCCCAATTGAAACTATGAATTAAATCGGTCCATGTGTTGTGAAATTAAAGAAATTTCATCATGTCTTCTGTTAGTTGGTGTTCATGGATGCATTCTACCATTTGCCCTACATAGTAGCTGTTGCCATCATTATACTATTCATTTTAGATGGCTCCTGTTTTTTCTTCTGGGGCTGCTGGAGCTTACTTAGAATGTTTTGGTCTTTAGTTGGCTTGAGTGCTATACTGACTCCATGTGGTTGTATTATTCTTTTGGTGGCTTCTGAGTTGTTCTTCATATATGACAGTGTTAATCTTTTTATGGTTTGTGTTAGTTGTACTATATTGGACTGAGTGATCAGACACTTTTTGATTTAAGTTGTGCATTTTGTTGGATGATATTGTATAGATGTTCTGTTTCTGTTGTTCAGGGTTGCTGCACTGAGTTGCGCTCATCTAAATAAAGTTTTTACACAACTTCACTTGTGGGAGGTTGGGTTATTGTTTCGAAAGTGGAAAACTTGGTTTGGTGTTGGTGGTTTTTGGTACATTTGTGTTTCTAGTTTGCCATCATGGTCTCTGCTAATCAGATGTCCAGGAAGGTAGTGAGTTGTTTTATTTCTCTAGTAAACTGGATTCCTTTGAACATTATTGCTGGTTTTGAAGGTATTCTCTAATTGGTCCTTTTTATTATGGTGATGGTGTCATCTACATATCTGATCCATATTTTAGTTGTATTTGTGGATGGGCTGACTTTGTTTTAAAAGGGGGAATTGCTGTTTTAAGTTTTCTGCATTGTTTTAGTGGTTCTTGGCACTGTCTTTTTGGGGTGTACTTCCCTCACTCTTTTTGAAAGCCTCTAGTGATGGAGCACCCACAACTTCTGAAGGCAAGCTATTCCATTGGTTGATTGGTCTTACCCTTAGGAAATTTCTCCTTAGTCCTAGGTTGCTTCTCTCTTTGGTTAGTTTCCATCCAATGTTTCTTTTTGTGCCTTTTGGTGTTTTGGGAAATAGATTGTCTTAACTTTTTAAGAAGAGACTAGAAGACCTCCAAGGTTCTTTCCAACTTTGTTATTTTATTTTATTCTATTCTAAATATTGGAACAGTGCTATTTTATTGTGAGTTGCACTAAGGAGAAATTTCCTAAGGGTGAGACCAATCAAGTTGACCAAGCCCACCCAGTCACATGACTACCCAGCCACGCCTACTCAGCCGGTCATTAGGGCAGGGAACCAGTTGTTAAATTATTTGAATTCTACCACTGGATGTAAGACAAACAAGCTAACAACCCAAATAACTTCCAATACCATTTCCACAAACAATAACAAGGCAAGCCACCAGAATATAAACTGAGAGCAAACCCCAGCTCTCCATTTACCACTAATGATGTTACCTAGTTTGGGAAATGAAACATCTGCAAGAAAAAAAACCAAGCTCAGAAAACATCAAGGACCCCTCATATTTGGTTCTATTTAGCAATTAAAATTCTGTTGCTATTGGGCATATAATTGTTCCATAATAGGAAATACAAGTATTTTCCTGGGAAAACTGGGGATCTTATTATTGGTAATGACACATTTATGATTTCTTTGACCTTAAAAAAGTCTTTAACTTGTTATAAATGCCTTAAAGGTTTTTGTTCAATTAAAACATTATTTTCTCAGAGAAGAACTGCTGTGTGGGTAACCTTGGAAATTCATTTTTAATTAACTTTTAATTATCCAATTAAACAGTTTAGCAAATTTATATGACTATATTTAGAGGCTAAAACTATTCAGTATATTAGTCACCTGCGGATGAGATGGGTGGCAAACAAATAAGTAAGTAAGTAAGCATTAACAATTTTAAAGTTAACAAGAATTTTGGAATAGAAACAGGAGGTTCGAGTTCTAACAAATCAGTTAACAAAAAACATTTCTTAAAATCTTAAAATGAGATTTTAGGTCTAAGACTCCCTTTGTGGTCTACTGTAGT
>JAOYMU010000274.1:27752011-27770200 GCA_025802295.1 Psammodynastes pulverulentus
ATGCATATATGAATAGTTGGATTTAAGGAACAGCAATACATTCTGAATGTTCTTACACATTATCGTTTGTAAGACAGTTATATGACATCTGTATTCTACCTATTTTTAGTTATGTAAATAGTACTTTGATTCCCTGGGCTCTATTCATAAGAAAATATCTGCCTATCTAACATGATTTCTGATTACTAGGAAGTAAAAATAACAAATAAAAATACTGATAGTTTAGATCAGCCAGTCTCAACCTTATGACACTTCCTCCTTCCTCTGAGGCATGTTGGAGTTCAGTTCCAACATATTTGAGGGGCACAAGGGTGGCCAATAGGTTTTGAAAAAGTCCATTATAATCAGTCAATTAAAATATTATTTAAAATACATCTAAATGAAAATGGCAGCACACATCTTCTTCATATGTATGGTTTTTTTTGAAGCCCTCTAGACAAAGGAAAAGATACTATCTTCTTAAAAGATATGCTACCTCCTGCTGCTCAGTCCAACAAACACATGAATCATATAAAAATAAATAAAAAGCTGCTGCCTTCTTCAAAATGATTTATAGTCTAAAGCTTACCTGGAACTTGGCCTAAACAGATGCAGTTGAAAGAAAGATATGCTATTCCCTGCTTAATGCCAGCCTCTCCTCCTTTTCTAATGATCTCTTTCGGTGGAATTGTAAACTAATAGGAGTCTGGGATCTGATCTGTCAAGCACCAGGCACTTGGAGAGGACATGTGCAAATGTATGTCTAATCTGTCAAATAAAATTTCTAACAATGTTGTCCTGTCGAAGATAACTTGCCAACTAAATTTGGAGTGAGTAACTTAAAACCTAGAGCTGCCGCTAGCTACTTTCTGTTCACATCTGCCCAAAAGATGGCTTTTTGGGGACAGGAAACACAAAACTAGTAATGGAGCTGGGGTAGGCTTCAAATATTTTAGCAAGGGGATCTCTGCCCTAATGACTGGCTGGGTGGGCATGGCTAGGTGGTCATGTGCCTGTATGGGTGTGGCCAACTCGACATCACTTCTTTGCTAATTACCTAAAAAAGATAGATAGATAGATAGATAGATAGATAGATAGATAGATAGATAGATAGATAGATAGATAGATTTTCTCAAAAAGTTGTTTATTATTTCGTGCATTTAATACTTAAATAAAAGACTGGGTGAAATTAAGTTTAATAGCAGTGACTGTGAGAAGGATCTTGTAGTCTTAGTGGCGTTTCTGGTGAGTTACTTGATTCTTATTATTTGGGAATTAACCCTTGGCAAGCACTTTATCTAACTTGACACTTTTACGACATGTAAAATGCTCTTGGCTGAACGCCCAGAAAGGGAAAAAGCCAAAAAGCCTTATTCTAGGCTGCTTGTCTTTTTGAGGTTATTGGGGGCTCTCTGAGCCACACAGAGTCTTAGCTAGGGCCTCTCCTGAGCCCCTGTGAGCCCCCAGCAGCCCACTCCTGGTGGAGGCCATGCTATAGATTTATTGTTGCACTAACACAAATACAGAAACAATGTCAAACTCTCTCTAGAGCGTCTTGTTCCCTATACCCATATAAACTTGGTGTCAGATAAATGGTGCCAGATATTTGGCACACGTAACACTACTCCAGCATGAAGTGTGCTGGTTACCAGTGCGTTTCCAGGTGTAATTCTGGGTGCAAGTGAAGGTGTTGGTGGTTACTGATAAAGTCCTACATGGCTCGGGACCAGAGTACCTGAAGGATCACCATTTTTCAAGAGTCTTTACCTGTCCCACTAGGTCAAACAGAATGGGCATGCTGATGATCTTATCAGCCAAGGAATGTCAGCTGGTGGGGACTAGAAAGCGAGGTTTTTCTGCAGTGGCAGAATTTTTTTTAAAAAAATCTTTAAATTTTGACTAGTTATGTTCCTTTTCAGTAAGTAAATGTAAATTATTACTATTTGTTTTGTAAAAAGATATAAGGGGGATGTTAGTTTTGATTCTACTTGCAAACAAAAAGTAATACTCAAAATCGCCTGATCACATGTACAGACACATCCATTCAAATAGTGATTTTAAGTAAGCAAAGGCAGCAGCAAAATCTCAAGTTTATTAAATGCCCCACATCTCAAGAGATGGCCAAACTTCAAAATAAGTAATAATAACAATCTCATTTCCTTTCAATCTTTGCAAACCAAAATGAGGTTTAAAATTATAAATAATTGTCCATCTTCACTAGCATTCTGGTCAAAGGGCAGCTCTTTAAAACAAGATGAGATTTATACACCATAATCACTCCGTAATGAGATTTATTCAGGTTTCTGTAAAGTGTAACTACTTTTTTGCTAAAACTTGACAGCACTAGTAAATAAACCAGTGATTTGAAATAGTCTATATAGCAGCTGCTTGTCAATTTTTCCAATGTAATTTCCAGATGTTTGGAATTACAATTTTTATAATTACACTACACAGGTAGTCCTTGACTTATGACCACAATTGAGCCCAACATTTCTGAGATATTTGTTAAGTGAGTTTTGCCCTATTTTGTGATCTTTCTTGCTACAGTTGTTAAGTGAATAATTGTAGTTGCTAAGTTAGTAATTCAATTGTTAAGTGAATCTGGTTTCCCCATTGACTTAGCTTGTCAAAAGGTTGCCGATGGTTGCCACACAGGGATGGCCTTCAAAACTTTTAGCAAGGAGTTCTCTGCCCGGTTGCTGGGTGGGCGTGGCCATGGTGGGTGTGGCCTAGTCAGCCTCCTGCACCATGGTTGGGGGCATTTTTGCCCTCCTCGAGCTCCGGAGGCTTTCCTCGAGCCTCCGGGAGGGAGAAAATGGCTCGTTTCCATCTTTCCTGAACTTCCAGTAGGCCCATCACATGACCTTGGAACACAGCAATGGCCATAAGTATGAACCAGCTTAGAAGCATCTGAATTTTGATCACATGATCATGGGGATGCTACAAAGGTTGTAATTGTGAAAAATGTTCATAAGTCACTTTTTTGAGTACTGTTGTAACTTTGAATGGTCACTAAATGAACTGTTGTAAGCCGAGTCCTACCAGTTCTGAAACACTTGAATACAGGGGAGTTTATTTAATTTTACATCAATAAAGAGTGACTATTTCTGATTTGTAATTATATCGTTCTGTTTTGATTAACTTGCCATTCTACTTTTAAAAGAGTAGCCAAACTCAGAGAGTGCAAGATTTGTCAACTAGGCAACTTCCAGTTGTGTGAACCTGAGTTCCCAGAATATCAGCAATGGCTTTGTTGCTTGAGGAATTCTAAGTCTACACATCTGGAAATTGGCAAGATTGGGAAAGACAGAATGTTGTATGTTTTTAAGTTGAACAACTTACTTGTCTTTTCCTTAAAAATTCTTGAACAAACAGAATATTAACATTATCAGAGCATATAGATTTGTAAGAGGAAAGAAATAATTATTTTACAGCAATTTTGTTAAGGCTACCATATGTGAATTGCAAAAAGCCAAAGAACCATTCACAAAGAGCTCATTTTTGTAGCTCTTTGCTGCCATCTAGCAGTATTCATCATCATGTTGGCAATTCAGATATGATTTCCTAAATTTGTCTTGCTTCCTTACTGCAATCATTAATAGAAACGACAACTAAATAGATGATATTAATGATATACCTTTAATAACATGCCTATCTCTGTCCAATGCTTAGCTATAATCCTTTGCATTTAAGATGAAAGTTTCAGAATGGGTACAAAAGTTAATTTGTGCTACTCCCCAAATGGAATGTAGGGCAGTTTGGATATGAATCTAACAGGGAGTGGAGTGTTCCAGGTCTAAGTTTCTTCTTGACATTAACTGATGTGTTTTGATAGGTTCCTAATTGCTTGCAGTCACATGGAAATGACACAGCTGTTTTCCTCAGCATCAAAGAGGGGGAAAAGAGGAATATTTTGCTATATTATACATTTAAAAAAGAGCAGAAGTTAACATTATGCTAAACATAATTAAACAATTAATTAATGGCAAGTCATGTGTGTCATGCAATGAAGCAAAACATCTGGGCTGAATGTCAATAAGTCTTCAATTGCATATTAATCTTTAAAATCCTCTGAAACAGTGTATGCATCTGAATCCAGAATTTTCTAGCCTTTTTACATAGCCACCAAACATAATAAAATGTTCCTTGTCGTTCACATTTCCAGCATAAATTTCAAGAGTAATTAAGAATGCTTTAATACTATTTGTTGTTTTGGTTAGTATCATGAAGAAGAAAGTACAAGTGGAAATGGAATTCTTGATAAGATATCTGCCACCTCCTATAATTATTGTACATCATTCATTTTATTAATATCTTCAGTTTTGTATCAATATTTTTGTATCTATTATGAGTATTGTAGGAAGTTAGCACCTATCTCTCTCCTAGAAAAATGAAATATTTTAGGAAATATTAAAAAGGCAGAATATTATATTTCCCTGGATGAGAAAAGCTGAAACATGTTTTAAAGACAAAGGAGCTCCCTGCAGCTTCTTGCCTCCCACCTTTGCTAAATGGGTCATTAAGGCCTGAGCCAGTCTACTCTACATAACAAAGGCAGGAGCCCATCCACCCATCTCACCACATGGCACCTGGGAAGGTTACATCAGCTAGCAGACAAAGCCTACAAAGTTAGCTAAAACCCCACCCCCTGGGAATCTGACAGCCAATAGAATACATTTCTTACACAGGAACAGGAAACACTAAGGTGGGGCCCAACAGAGGGTATAAAACTAAGGCACTGTCAGCATTTCCTTCCTTTTTCTTTCTTCACCCAACATTTGGAACCATGTGATCGCCCTCTTCACCCAGAGCTCCCAGCCAAGTGGTCCTGCCCACCATTAAACCATCTTTCCAAGCAGTCACCATGTTTCCAGTGTCTTTCTTCCCCACTTGGATCTGAACCCAGAAGGATATTTCTTCCAACTGTATGGAGAATTAGGATTAAAAGAACAATTATTAAAATTACTGTAGTATTATAAAAGTATCTTGATCACCATTGTTTAATACGCTATTTTGTCTATGACATGTACGTATTTTCAGAAATTACTCTTATAATTATTGATTCTCTAATAAAGAAATTATACACCTACTTTTCTCTGGTGGGGAACTAAAGTAAGCAACTAATCAAAACAATGGTGTATTAATGTCAGACTTTCATGATTATTGGATGAAGCACATAATAATCTAGAAACTAATCTCGGAGTTAAAACAATATCTGTATATTCTCCTCTTTTTCTGATGTAATATGGCTTAGATTCTATTCTAAACTTCAGGAGTTT
The DNA here is from genome assembly GCA_025802295.1 of Psammodynastes pulverulentus. Classification (NCBI taxonomy): domain Eukaryota; kingdom Metazoa; phylum Chordata; class Lepidosauria; order Squamata; family Psammodynastidae; genus Psammodynastes; species Psammodynastes pulverulentus. The sequence continues at coordinate 27,757,270 of JAOYMU010000274.1, forward strand.
TACATTGTACATTCTTTCAAAACTTCATATAAGTGAACCGTTGTTAAAGGCTAGAGTTGATACTACTGAACTCCTCAATAAATTAAAATGAACAGTAAAAAATAGAACACAAATCCTACTATTCTTGGCTAAATCTGAAATCCATATGACCAACAATCTGAAGTCTGTATTTACTTTCTGTACCTCCAGTCTCTTTCTCACTGCTGCCCTCATTAAAATGGAGCACAGCTGGAGAAAAGGAGCTTTTATTGAAACTAATTGCTTTCACCTTTAATATAAGTAAATGCGTGCAAAGCAATTGTGTTTTTTCTCAAGTAAATCCTGGTTGGGGTGAGGGGAATATCTTGGCTTCTTTTTTTTCCCATGTTTATTTTGATTTTCAGTAAAGCCCTTTTGTGTTAAAACATGCCTACTCTCCATGCTGACTCACTTGACCTATAATCAACTCTTCCATTTGCATAATCACTGTTTGCACTAAAAATAATGCTCTGGGAGCAAGGAATGTAAATGGTGTTGGTCACTGCCAAGCACCTCCAATCTATACACTTGACAGCATTCATAAGTCATTTACAAATTCAAGTCCTGTGTAGTTTTAGAAACATTCTCAAGAACATAAGGTGAAGTGAGTCCTCCCACTTCACCTTGCAACCACTTGCCAGTGTCAGCTGGTTTGAGAACTATTTAAACATTTGTTTAGAGTAGTGGTTCTCAGCCTGTGGGTCCACGGGCCCTTGGAGGGCCACGATGTCATCACTGGGGTCTGTGGAGGCTTGAAGAAATGTTATGATTGAAATCTTAAGTCTTGGTCATGGTCTGAGACCACAAAAGGTATTTAAAGGGCGTCCATGGTGAAGAAAAGGTTGAGAACCACTGGTTTAGAGCTTTTCTAAGAAATTTGAATTTAATACAGGAATTGAGCAAATGAAATTGTAGGAGGAGGATGTTCAGCATTGATGTTCAACAAGACCTTCAGAAATATCAGGAAATCCTTAATGTATACAAAACCCTTTTCAGATATAGATGGGTAGTTAATACACCTACTTGTGATTAGTGGGTATTGCTGCTTGTGCACATTTGGTTTCTTAACAAATATGACAGAATAGATGGATGGCACTTAACTGATCTTGACTAATTTTAACAAACATAATCGAAAGAACATGATAAAAATTACTTGTCGCCAATAAAAACATATAGTTATGTCCACAAAATCACAATATTTTACCTTTACTTCACATTATACACCTTGTATCTTGAAAAAGCTGGACTTGATAAACACTAGCATGATAGACCATGTTTAAGTTCAAAGGTAATGTTGAAAAAACCTTTCCAAAAGTGACAATGACAAATCAATTCTATTTTTTGCCATAAAAATTATGTATCCATATTTAGAAGAAGTTGAATATGAACTAAGGGAATTTTTACATTTTTATATTGAAGTGTTACTTTGAGATGTTAAGAAGTTTGCCATCCCTCGCTTAAACCATTTGATGGCTTGAATAACTTGCCTTAGTCTTGTGTTGCATATATCTTTTTGCAAATCATAATTTTCTGCCCTTGAGGAGTTATTTACGCATTGCAAATATTAAGTCGTATATTTAGTTAGCATTTATTTCTTTATAAATTTATTATAAATTAATGCATTTAAATTATAAATTTACTATGTTATTTATGAAGATATAAACTATTTATAAATATATTTAATATATTTAATATTTATAAATATATTTAATATGTTTAATTATTCTTGCATCCTATTTGAAGAATCACATTTAATGCCTAACAGTTATATCTGGTCCTTCATTTGAGTATTCAAGGGAGCCTTTTAAGATAAAGTGGGTTCTCAGTTGACAAAATGTATTTGCTAACTATGGCATATGATGTTGTAGAAAGGCAGGTAATCATAGTTTACTCAATCAATCTAGTAAAGCATTACACCAGATGATTAAATTTGTCTTATTATCTGCATTTTAGATTGGCTAAAGAATTCATAAACTCAACAGAGTGAAAGAGTAAATAAACTGACCACAGATTGATATCTTAGTCATCTATACATTGAAATGGATAGGAATTGAATATTTTCAAAAAAATATCATATTGTTTATACTTAGGATTCTGATAGCATTTCATGGCTTGTTCAAGTGATTGTGAGTATTTTTTGACATTATTTTTAATTCTGGCCATCTTTACTGTTTTTACTGTGAGCTACCCAGACCGTTGTATACAAGATGGGTAGCCTAGTCATTTATTAAATAAATAAGTCTCCTTTCTTTGATATTGCCATTTACTTAACAGGGTGTGCAAAATATCACACAGAATCTATAAATTTCATGTCAGTAAAATAATGCTTAAGGATCATCCAATGCAATGGGTGGGATTCAATTTTTTTTACTACCGGTTCTGTGGGTGTTGCATGGCTTGGTGGGTGTGGTTTGGTGGGTGTGGTAATGTAAAATCCCCATTCCTGGGGGAAGGTTCTCCGAACTACTCAAAATTTCCTCTACTGGTTCTCCAGAACTGGTCAGAATCTGCTGAATACCACCTCTGATCCAATGAAGATTAGAGCCCTATATGGAAAGGAAGATGTCAGGTATTGAAGAAACAGTTATGTATTCCGTCTTTGCTTATTCATCCTATATACAGAATATATGAATTAGAAGATGAGTACATTCAAAAGTAGACAAAAATTAAACATTTGTGTTGTTGATAACACTACTCTGTTATCTGCAAGCTCTAATAATGTCAAGGAGCAGAGTGAAAAATATGGGATTATGATTAAATATGAATAACACCAAACTAATAATAACAGGTCAAGCAACCAGAATTGACAGTGAAGATATCAAACTGGATGGATGCAACTGTCAGGGTTCCAACTGATGCCCTAATTAAATCATGCGCCTCAGGCCAAGCTTCAAAAGAAATCCAGTTATTTATTAGGAGCTTCATGTCGGTATGGACCAAATGGAGCCAATTCCACTTGGAATGCACTGCTAAGAGACCAAGCTGAGTTCAGATTATCTTGGACAAAATCTATTTATGTGATTTCTATAAGCCATCCCTGATTTGATGGCAATCAATCAATATAGGATTTTTTATGAAAATATAATAAATTATTCTTGTTGGGTATTATTTATTCTTTTTAACTTCCAGACTTTGTAGTTTAGAATTTAAGAGATTTGAAACTTGAATGTATATTATTGGGGGGGGGGAGGTTGTATGCTGGCTTGCATAGGAATTTCTTTTACAATGTAGCAGTAGCTTTTTTCCTCTATTCATTTTGCTTGGAAAAGAAGCTGAAAGATTTATCAAAATGGATTTTTGTCAATTTCCATTTTAACTGTTGGATTTGAATGGTCACTTCAAGCTGATCTATAAAAGAATGAAGCCAGAAATCTTTGTCAGAAGTAGAGAAGCAAATCCTGGATTTTAAAAGGCAGAGTAAATCCTGTTAAGCATTGTGGAAAAGCCAATTACTTAATCATTCTTTCTTTCATGAAAATAAATGTTTTTATTTCCATAAAGTGAATTCAGTTCCTATTAATGCCACATATATTCAGATAGCAGTCTATTCTGTTAAATTTCAGTTATTAAAAATATTTGTAATGGCTGTTCCCAGCTATAAGTTTTTTCTCTATAATACTACTTTCTTATATATTTTTCCATTAGATTTTTGAGCTCAGAAATATCTTGAATTTCATCCCAATATGCAGATCCCAGTTTGTATGGATTCTATTTTGGTCAGATTTTGTTTATATCCTTTCTTGCAATTAATCCATGACTGGAACAGTCATTTGTTTCTATTATTAAATACAAATGAAAAGCAGATGATATAATGATAATTAAAATCCATCCTAATATCAGGCATAGGGCCATGCATACTTTTTTCTAAATAGTTAAAGAAAAGGAACTTTTCTCTAACAGCTCCATTTATCAAGCTCTCTCCTCTGTTGCCTTTAAAAATGGGGTTTGATATTGAACATTTCTGGTTGATTTTAATTCCTGCTGGTTCAGGTTTGATATTATTTGGTTTCTATTGGGATAGCATTTAGATCCTGATAATTTAGCTATTACTATGATAATTTAACTATTACTATGTTTATGAATTATAAAGTGTTTAGGTAAAAGATTTTAGCCAATTAAACAGAGTTAATCATAATACTTTAATTTGTTACGTGATGGATGACAAAATAGAGGCAAACAAATCAGGAATGACACCAAACACCCAAATTTATTTTCAATAAAGCTCTTCAGAAAATTACCATTCTAAGTAACTGAATTTATGTCTTTACCATTTATGTATGTATGTATGTATGTATGTATGTATGTATGTATGTATGTATGTGTATTTTTTAGATAAATAAATGTGAGCTAGTTGCTGAGTGCCTACAATGCAATCATGTGACTGCAGAGGGGGAATAGCTATTAGAACTTTGAATTCGGTCATAGGTAACAGAATAACAAAGTTGGAAGGGATGTTGGAGGTCTTCTAGTCCAACCCCCTGCTCAGCCAGGGAACCCTGTACCATTCTGGACAAATAGTTGTCTAAGCTCTTCTTAAAAACCTCCTTCTGGAGGCAGGTTGTTTCACTGATTAATTAATTAAGAGGGGAGGGAGAGGGAGAGAGAGAGAGAAGCGTTTAGTTTTCTGGATAGTTTTTGTAGCCAGCATGGGTTGTCCATTTCTCTACAACCATTTCCTGAATCCCCAAAGCTCATAATACAGGATATTTCAATGTGAGGTCTTATTCATGCTTCTGGATTAGTGGTGAATCCTGGATTCCAACAATCAAGATATTTCTGGTCCAGCCCTACTGATGAACATACTGTTTTTAATCTAAGGGTGTGGAAGGTTTGTGAGGTAAAACCCCACTGTTTTGAAGGGCTCAAGCCATAGAGACCTCTCATCCTAGATATTTACTTCTCTGTTCCTTGATAACACTTCACATCTTCCAGTTTTTCAAATTCTCATCTTAGATTTGGGGCCCAATCTGGCACCAGCTTGGTTGCTTAATCAATTCTGCTATGAATATTTCATATATCAGTCTGAGTGAATACTTATAAGTGAAATCTAAATAGAAAAGATTTATGAGGATATGGTGGGCCATTACATTTTGCTTAGCAATTTCCTTCCTTTTAAAGAACCCCTATAGAGAAATTGCATTTATTGACAATTTTTGCAATTCCATTCTAAAACTCTACATACTGTGCTGCATATTTTTTTTTTCCTCATTCGCTTTTGAATGACTTCTTTTCTAAGTTAATCTCTTTTGCTTTTAAGCAGATATATGATTTGTTATAATTGAAATAAGTGATAAATAGGGAGGGGAGGGAGAAGAGGTTAGTTAAAAGTCCTAATGCAAAAATGTGCATCACAAAAATTATGTTGAGGTATTATATATGTACCACTAATGCGTAGAGTTCATTTATTCAGTACTCTGCTATAAGTTATGAAAGTGAAGTCTGGTAATGTCTAAAATTATTTTTATTGAAGTCTAACCTCTGATTCAACATGTTACATATATTTTTTCTTTGTTATACCGAAGGTTTTTGTATGGTTTCATTCCCGCTAGGCTAGGAAATATATCAGTTTTTAAATTAATATATTAATTTAATTACATTTCCTTTTTATGTTGAAGAAAGATCCATGGTTCTGATGTCCCCAAAATCTTTGATATTCTAGAAAACCCATCAAGGAATTTATAATATAATAATCACAGGGTTTTTTTTAAAAGATAAAAAGGGAAGATTTTGTCGGTGAAAGAAGCAAAGTAACCAGTAGAAGAGAAAATGTGTAGCTCAGGATGAAACTGTGGGGTCTTTGGTACTCTTTGAGCTTGGTTGTTTTCTTGCAGACATTTCATTACCAAGCTAAGTAACATCTTCAGTTCAAGCAAAGTAAAAAAAAAAGTCAAATATGCAAATGGATTAGATTAACTTTAGTTATACTTAAGTTAAAGGTAAAGGTTCCCCTCGCACAGATGTGCTAGTTGTTCCCGACTCTAGGGGGTGGTGCTCATCTCCGTTACAAAGCCGAAGAGCCAGTGGTATCCGAAGACGTCTCCATAGTCATGTGGCCAGCATGACTAAACGCCAAAGGCGCACGGAATGCTGTTACCTTCCCACCAAAGGTGGTCCCTATTTGTATACTTGCATTTTTTACATGCTTTCGAACTGCTCGGTTGGCAGAAGCTGGAACAAGTAATGGGAGCTCACCCCATTATGCAGGGCTAGGGATTCAAACCGCTGCACTGCCGACCTTTCGATTGACAAGCTCAGTGTCTTAGCCACTGAGCCACCACATCCCTTATTTAAGTTAGGCACACACTTTAATGAAAGTTACCTCTAGGCGAGATGGCCATCGTACAAGTCTAACAAATAAGCAAACAAACAAACAATACATAAATCATGTTTGACTTATTTGTAGGGTTTGCACAACATAGGAAGTTATCATTTACAAGTTTTGCACAACCATCATATTCGAACCCAAACATTGAAGTTTATGGTAATGGTTCTCATGGCTTAATGTTATTTGTGAGCTTCATTGTTTAACAGACTTTGGCTTAAAATGATGTTGAACCCATCATCTAGTGGTTATCTAAGATACAATACTATTTTAAAACCAATGGGAATGTCCTTGGAATTTAGCTATGATGCCAACTATGATTCCAACTACCAAACCCTGGTGGCACAGTGATTAAAATGCAGTATTAACAACTTTGACAAGAAAGATCATAAATTGGGGCAAAATTCACTTAACAACCATCTCACTTAGCAGCAGAAATTTTGAGCTCCATTGTTGTTGTTATCCGTCTTTAAGGCTTTGAGCCTGTGGCCCTTATTCTGACTGTAATTGAATGATTGTGGAGGGGAAAAAGGAAAGGAAAACCCCAGAAAACGATCCAGCCAGACAATTGACCAACATCTTTGCATAACAAATTGTGGCAAAGTCAGTAATAATGCAATCAGTTTAATGAAAAGTACAACAATAAAATGCATCTATTGATAAGGATGACTACTGATGATAAAGCGATCAATTGAATCAGATAAATGCTTGAGTCAACAGCAGGGGGAGGGGCAGGGTGTTGGCTTATTGAGATACATGCTCACAAAAGTGAGAATAAATTTTGCCCAACCACATCGAAAGAAAGATACAATTCTGAGAATATCTGGTTGGAACTTAAAACTCCGAAAATATGCAGCAATGGCAAAATTAACTCTATATAGCCCCAACGGAAGTTGAACTAAGTTAAACAGGAATACATAAAATATATCACACAGCATGGCAGATATAAACATTTACAATTTGGCTTCCAAGGGGGCCTAAGTACTTATAATCATTGCAAATTAGCAGAAGCACAAAGAGGAGGAAGTTAGAAACCAACAGCCCTCCCCCCTCCTGCTTCTATTTTCCTTTTAGTTGCTGCCTATTTTTGCTTTGTTTCTTTTGTCTTTTTCTCAATGTGCAAAAACAATAATAACAAGACAGTACAGTGGAAACTGTATTAAAAATCAGCTTAAGAGAGAAGCCTTTATTGTACATTAAACATTCTGATATAATTTGAAATTGTTTTATGAATGTTATATTCAGCTTTAGGGGTAAAATCTAAGCAAATCTTATATTTATTAACTTCAACATTTCAAAATCAGAGTTAACACTGATATAATACCTTTTTTCCTATCTTTAAAGGTCTAAGTTATATAAAGATTAGAGTTTTAATAATCTCTGGTCAATACTATATATAAATATGACTATATCGAAAGAATATAACATCTGATGATAATATGTATGTAGATATTTCCAGATCCATATAATATTATGAAGTGTATGTTTTATAATAATACAATAAAACATATTTTTACAAATCAGATGGTGTTCATGGTAGTGTGATAGAAGTGTCTATGGAGATTCTCTGTCATCCAGGTCATTGTTGTCCCAAAGGAGCAAGCAAACTTTATTTTTATTTGAAGATGTTTCATTTCTCATCCAAGAAGCTTCTTCAATTCTGGCTGAACAGTGGGGAATGGAAGGGGGGAAAAAAGGTTCCATACCCATTTGCATTATTCAGGTGACCCTAAGGGCACAGATAAACATCCAAGTGCCCTCACAACTCTCAGAAAGAGTACTAACTCCCAGATGACTTCTATCCCCCTACCATTCAGTCAGAACTGAAGAAGCTTTTTGGATGAGAAGCAAAACGTCTTCAAGGAAAAACAAGGAAAGTCCAGTTGCTTCTTGAAAAGGCACCTTTGTGTGATGGAAGCTCTTTTTTTTTTTTTTTTACATGTACATGAAAGGCCGTGTATAAATGTAAAAGGATTGGGACTTTGGTGCCACAAGATGAGCACATTGTGAAGTTTTTACGACCCCTTGCAGATGCCACTGGAGTCCAAATGAATCTCGAATGGGCAGCAGAACCATTCCACTGTAGAATACTTTTTTTTTTATAAGATAATGATAAAATCAGCACTAATATGTCACTTGGAGTCGATAATGCCTTATGAATTCTTAAGATAGCTCTTTAAAGTTGGTCCATACTATTTATGTAGTATGGTGGCGCAGTGGTTAGAGTGCAGTACTGAGGTCTACTCCTGATGACTACTAGCTGCCTGCAATTTGACAGTTCAAATCTCACCAGTTTCAAGGTTGACTCAGTCTTCCATCCTTCCGAGTTTGGTAAAATGAGGAACCAGATTGTTGGAGGGAATATACTGACCCTGTAAACCTCTTAGAGAGGGCTGTAAACAGAGGTGGGATCTAGCTGTGTCTCACCAAATTATGCAATACGGCCTCCGTTCTGGGGAGAGGAACAGGAAGCAAAAACTAGGGCTGGGCCCTGCCACCCACATTGATTCTTACCTGTCCTTTATCTCCTGACTCTGCTGCTTACAACAAGCTCCAGCTGGGGGCTGGGAAGCGGCATGCATGTGTTTTTTGAGTGTGCAGCTCCCGAACCAGTTGTTACATTGGTTACATCCCATTGCTGGCTGTAAAGCATTGTGAAGCGGTAGATCAGTTTAAGTGCTATTGCTAGTGCTATTGCTATGTTATTTGGGAAGCTAAAAATAGAGGCTTGACTAAGCCCATCCACTGAGTTTGTGAACCTAGTAAGACTTTGAAAGGAGCAAAGTGTGTCACAGCCTCGATGCTATATTCTAGTGTCACTTTAAACAGCATCTCCATATTTATCCAGATAACAAGCCATTTAACTTAAAATAATCTCTTGTTATCCTTAATAATTGCTAACCATTCTGCACAAACCAGACTATAAAAGCTTCCTATACAAAAAAAAATTCCCTTAGACAAATAAGAATGTATCGGGAATTGTATTCCCAAATTAGTGGGTGGTGCCAGAAACAAAACTGACTTTGATGTCATTATTCCATGCTCACAAAATTAATCTTTGTTAACTTGTTACTCATCAGTCACGCAGTTAATAATTTCCCTCATTTGTAAGCTTAATAAAACACCATTGTGGAGATCTCAGGTAGATGTGAGTTGTCAGGCTGTGAAGCTCTTGGAAAAGGCTACATTTAGTACATGGGTCTGGAAAGCTCATTAGTTTGGCTGAATATTATCAGGAGGGGTTGAGGAATTTCTTAGGTTTATTCCCTGTTACTTCAGGTGGGATCCTATTTGAAGATCTAAGCAGGGTTAAGATTTATCACTGTTGCCCACGAGTCAATTAAAATCTGTCTTATGACAAAGAGGGAAGGGAGCGCTTTGTCTGCAATGACAAGCACTCCGCTGTCGCTGAAAATGATGAGCTTGCCTCAGGGAGGCATCATCCCCTACCCAGGTGAGATCCACGAAGGTGTTATGACCCACTTGAATCCTCATCGAGCATCTCGATGTGTAGGAAACCAATTGCTTAGAATTCCTATCCTGTCAGTATGTGGGATGTGATTTGAATCTCTTCTATTTCTTGTAAAGGGAGCTTGGCTGTGCGTTGCAATGCATGCTGCGAAATATCAACATTATACGAAGATTAAAACGGGTGATTTAATATCAAGCGTCAAAGTTGTTATATATTCAGGGAGTCTTTACTTTCCTTGCCTGTAATGTCTGGGTCTGATAACTGATTAAGGGGATGGGGTGGAAGCTTGGGGTCTTTTGAGGGTGCCACAAGGTTATCCATTTAACATCTCTGTTGTGTGACCCGCAGTCACTTCCAACTTCTTTCAGGTGTCAGGTCCAAGGAACCGCTAACAATATGAGAATCACTTCAGAGTAGTCCTAAAGGTGCTTTTTTCAAGAGGCAACTGGGCTTCCTGGTTTTTCTTTGAAGATGTTTTGCTTCTCACCCAAGAAGCTTCTTCAGCTAGCTTTATTTCCCTTCCATTCCCCACCATTCAGTCAAAACTGAAGAAGTTTCTTGGATGAGAAGTATGTTTTATGATTGTAAGTCACCCAGAGGCTTATGGTGGTAAGGTAAGGTGGCTGGCCAATAAATTTTACAAATAAATTAATAAAATAAATGAAAATAATGATTTGGCATTGACAAAAGAATCACCAAAATCTGAAAAGTAACTGAAAGATATTTGGACTTTATGAAGGTGTTGTATAAATTAAATTGTTTGAGTTGTGTGATAAATATTTGGTCGTTATAGTTATGCTAACTTGAGTGGTGTAAATTATTTTTGCTACTGAACTCATGAGTGTTCTCCCAAATTCTTTAATATGAAACCATTGAAATGGCAGGAAGAAACAAGGAAACTCATTTATTATATGTCTCCTTGGTTCCAGGAGCTATATGTTTATCTTCTAGTTTCAATTGAAGGACTAGGACTATGTGCAAATCATTCAAATATGCTATACATAGATAGAAAAGTATGTCTATGCAGGGGTGGGCTGCTATGGGTTCAGCCGGGTTCGAGTGATTCTCTAGCTAAGATTCTGCGCTGTTCAGTGAACCGCCAAATCCCACCCCTGTCCGGCTCCTCCCATTCTGCCCCTCTCACCCCTCCCCTCCCTTCCCAAGAGTCTCCACATGGCCCATTTTGGATGTGAGGTAAGTGCAGGGCTTGCACGGAGGTTCGGGGAGGGGAAAAATGGGCCTCCCAAAGCCTGGGGAGGCCGTTTTCACCCTCCCAGAGGCTCAAGGAAAGCCTCAGAAGTCTGGGGAAGGTGAAAATACACCCCCGCCATGGTGCAGGAGGCCAACTAGGCCATGCCCATCATGGCCACACCCACTCAGCAACTGGGCAGAGAACCAGTTGCTGAAATTTTTGAAGCCCACCCCTGTTTGTATGTATTATGTACAGTATGTATGCATGTATGCATGCATGTATGTATATATGTATGTATGTATGTATTATGCATTGTAGCTGATAACTTGTTTAGGGAACTAAATACATACCCACACATAAACCAAACCTGCATTTTAAAAATACATTAAATGGTAAAAGGTTAAATAAATTAAAGGAAAAACTAGCCAAACGCCTGTATTATGGAGTATGCAAGAACATCAATATTGTTCATTGAGCAGCCTATTCTTCTAATTTGAATAGAACAACTATTTGTCATGGTTTCTGTCCTTGGGATGGCAGTTATCTAATTAAATGCATATGAAATTCAAAAGCCTTTACAGAGGGACAGTAATTTTCCTTGGTTGTTTTTAAAGTCTCCAAGATGAGAGAAGAATTATGCTGAGCTGATAATGGATGAATTCCCCCATTGTGCATTAAAACCTTGACTTGACTAATCATCCAATGGGTATTAATCAATGTGTTATCTTTTAACTTAAAATTAAAGGTTCTGTGCTCATTTATTGCTGACGCCTGCTAATGATACATGCAGCTCTTGATTACCACGGCATGCACTGTGTGCTGATTGCCCAGCCAAAGACCACAAAAATAATCAAAATTAGATTGGATCTAAAGGAGGTATTTTCAATTTATTAACAGTTATCTCACGCCTTGCAAAATGCATGTAGAAATGGTTCCCTTTCGTGAATGTAATTCTTAGTGTGTGTTTTAGGATACATCTCTGTTATGAGAACTGCTACCATTGGTGGAAAAATGCAGAGTAGATGAATGATTATGTATAACTGGAAAAGATCAATTAGGTTCCGGGTTGTCCTGCCCGCCTGGCAGTTCAAAAGCATGCAAATGCAACTAGATTAATAGGTACCACTTTGGTGGGAAGGTAACAGTGTTCTGTGCACCTGGGCATAATATAGTAATGCTAGCCACATGACCATGGACATGTTTTTGGACAACACTGGTTCTCTCAGGTAAGAAACAGAGGTGAGTACCACCCCCTAGAGTTGGACATGACTAGACAGGAGAAACATTTACCTGTACCTTTAGATCAGTTGCTTAGATCTTACTGAGACATGACACCAACCATGGAAATGTAGAAATGGAAGAAGTAGGCTATAGGCTAACAGAAATGTGAGGTGTACAAGTTTGGAAGTGGCTCAAAGACATGAGATAATTAAGAAGAAGCATAAGGGTAAACATTCAGAGATGGACAAATAAGGAGAGTATAGAAAAAAATCAGCTGAATAGGGTTAGAAGATAACTATAGTATTTGAATTAGCTAGCTTTTCAGATACAATTCTGACACATCACAACATAGAAATGTAATAGGTTGTAGACCAGAAAAAGAATGAAATCTATCTTTGTAAAACATGGGGTGGAAGAGTTGAATTAAGCTATGTGTTAGTCCCTGGTATCGTCTGATGAGATAGCTTAGTAATAAACGAACAAAGCAACAGACCCAGGTCGAATTGATGGCTTCTTTATTCAGGCCTCCCACCAGACAGCCAGTCAAGCCGAGATATCAGTCAAAAACAGCACTGAAAAACCTTTGCCTACTTGGCTTTATATACACACCCACCTATCCAATATCCGGTCCACCCAAACCAGCACTAATTAACCCACCAAGCCAACATTCATCATACCACTCCCTCTGCTACCTATCCATCAGCAA
>JAOYMU010000274.1:27812427-27832544 GCA_025802295.1 Psammodynastes pulverulentus
ACAGGCAGCTGGCTGTTAGCAGAAGTCTTGCAATTACTACAATTACGTGCAATCATCCCTCTGCGCCACCAAGGATCCTAAACAGTTTTACAGAATAAATGAAATAGGAAAAACAAGGGTGAGATCCATGATTTTAGTGTGCTTTACCCAATGCACTGTGTTTTCCAAGAAATGACCTAGGAGGTGTTTAGCAAAATTAATTTTAAATTTTTAAAATTAATATTAATTTCGGGGAGGCTATATCTTGAAGTACTGTAGTCCTTATATAGTAAACCATCCTTACAGTATTAAAATCACTAGTTTTATCATAAAATTTATCATACATTATGCCTTTTTCCCTCTATAGTGTTGGATCAAAAAGAGGGTTAAAACAGCTTTGCTTTGCTTGAATACAGTGATCTAATAGGAGCCTTAATAAGGAGCCTCCATTAGTAATAGGTTCTAGTGTTGAACACTCTCAAGTGTTAGAAAAAATCCTAACATTCAAGTCGCATCTGTCTCTGAATTACTAAGCTTGGCATGCTCCATGAGGCAATTGAAAAGCTCTCTTGACATCTCCTAAGGCTTCTTCCCAGTCCTAATCTTTCCCATTGTCCTGCCATTCCAGTTGTTTCTGCAAACATTTTTTCAACCGTGCCCCAAAGTAGAGACTGTTCAAGGCGTTTGTTACTACGAGGAGTGTACAGAGGGTAGTGTGTATTAACAGGATCATACAGTCAGATTCATAATGATGTGACTATCAAAGCAAGGGCTTCATTATGTAAGCCTCTGATAACTAATATATTGATTCTTTGGATCAAAAGTGGCAAGTGCGATGGATCATCTTAGCATCAGTTTCACTCTTCATTCTAAATAAGAGTGCATTCTAAGATTTTGCAATTGAATCAGGTTCTCACACATTCAGAGTGTCAGTGTCTGTATGGAAGATTATTTTCTACATCAAGATTTCTTACCATGTTGTGGCATTAGCATGATTTATAACAAAACCTACCAGTCTTTTAATAAGATTACTTTTTGTAAACATTAATGCTATATACCTTCTGGTCACATGGGACCAGTATAGCTGTTATGTTTCCCAAATTTATTGGGAAGAATTGCTTTTTATTTAATGGAAATATGTGTGCATCAACTGCACACAAGCAGTAACATACATACCAAGTGCATAACAACAAAGTGAATGATTTGAGCATCACCAGGACAAGCTGAAAAACATTGAATATTTTTTCCAATGTTTACAAACTCTTGTATTTTAAATTAACCAAATTTTATTTATGGTCATTGGCCAACATTTCATGTAAGATACCAAACATCAAACGCATAATAAAGTAAAATGCTAAAAGACAAAAACTTTTTGACATGGAACAATATCAGATTATTAGATACAATTATGTAGTTACCCAGTGTTTCTTTCAGCAAAGTTGTGACCGAACACTACTTTCTTTTGAGATTTCTAAGAATTTAGTAGCTGATAGTATATGTTCCATGGCACAATTCGAGTAAATTACAAGAAAGGGTGATATTAATTCAGAGTATCATATATGGCACAATAGTACGTGTGATGGTGAGTGAGTGACACCCTCCAAGCAATTCTTTTAAGGGAAGAAAAGGTTGCTAGGTCTCCTTTCCAGAAATGACGACTTGGCATTAAGCCTAGAAAGCCTAAAACTACCTGTTTTAGATAATATCTCTTAAATACTGCAAACTAAATTTACAGAAGAGCACATCACTGTATCACATTTTATTGACCTCAGATTTGCCTTTCATGGATCCTGTACTGATCTTATATTGCAATTCCATATTTTTTTAATACATCTGGAAGTTACCCAGTTGTGGAAGAGGAATCAAAGAGGAAGATTCAAAAAGGGGTGGTTGGTTTAGATCAGGGGGGTATCAAACCTGCGTTGTCACATGACATATCAGGACTCTTCCACTTCGCTAAACAGAGTGTGGCCAGCATGTGACGCATCCGGGCCGTAGGTTTGACAGCCCTGGTTTAGATATAATCCAAAGAAAAAATACATAGCTTTTGAATAGGTAATACTTTCACATTAAAAACTCTTCTCAACATCTATTAGAAACGACCCACAGTACAACCACACCACCATTTCTTTTTATTACACCCTCCATTTTTCAAGTAAAAAAGAAGTGCAAATAGTTTGTGCATAAGTATAAAAGCTCTATACAAAAACTCCAGCTAGGCCTGTCTCTAAAATGAGTTCTTGGGAGATAATTTTTAAGACACATTCTTTTTGCAAGTCTACCCCAACCAATCTTACACAATATATGGAGAACTCATCTAGTTACTACTCTGCCAATCTCTTTATGTGGCATCACTTGTCTAGCAACCACTGTATAAGAAAGAGACATCCCTCAAGTGTGCCTGCTACCCTTCCTTGATATATAAAGGATTATTTTGCAACTGTTGTAAGTGCTGCACGTTAACCAGTTGGGGAAGTTAACCATGGATTTTGATTCCAGAGGTTTAACGCTATAATAGTTCCTTCTCTCCCTAACCGTTCTCACCTGAACCTCCAAATGGAAATCTTTCAGCCCTGAGCTGTCTGTTCCAGATGGATCCTGAACATGAGAAGCAAACCCTTCCATTTTGCTAAACTAGATCCTTCATCTCCTACCTACTACATTCAATATAAACCTGCATAAAGCCCAGAAGCTGGAATCAGAGGCCAACTTGTATTTGAAAAGATTGTGTAGAAACACCGGAGAAAATAACCGAGTTCTGCCACCTGAACAAATATATTTGTTTATAATTTGCCTAATTCACCTTTGCTCACACGTAAGCAACGATACTTTTTCAGTGGAAGTGTCAGGGAGGACACCGAACTACACAAACAGTGCAGTCGATGTAAACATTATCCAGCTCCAATTTCAACTTCTTGGCTTCCCTGTTCTCAGCGTAAAGCTTTCATTACAAGGTCAATTCTGCACTACACACTAGAATAGCCCTCTGACAACATAAAACAGCAGAAACAGAACTGCAAAGCAGATGCATTTCAATCATTGCCTCAGCACAACTGTACAAAACAAGACTTTGATTCTGGTATCGCAAGAACAATGGCACAAAGACATAGTGACGAGTGTCTCCATTATTTTGACATTAAGGGCATTAAGCCGAAATTGCAGTAACATATATATAAGTAGCCAACACGACAGCACTCATAATCGGTGAGAACGTCTTATAACTTCTGCAGAAGACTTAGGGCATATTGGAAGAACACCTTTGTATGAGTAGTGCATGGCAGGAGTCGCAGACGCGAACTGGCTTTGGTGAAGATGGCAAAGGCAACTCGTTGTCTGAGCAGGCATTGCAGAAAATTTCACCACAATTTCTACAATGATGCTAAATTTAAAAAAAAAAAGATTTTTATGCCAATATAATTTGTGTACTATGCAATAAGTAACCAATGATAACTTAGGTCTATCAAGCTAGACACCTATTTTTGTGGGTAAAAATAAATGTTTTGTACCAAACCTTGAAGATATATTATTTGGAAAATCATTACAGGAATTCTCTCAATTTATTGACTGCTATGTACAGAACTAGTAAAATAGCTACCCTAAAATTTATATAGCATATTTTCAGAAAAAAACTGAGCAAGCCAAATGACTGATTAAAAATGTCCATCTAGTGAATGAAAATATGTAATTCATAGCAATTGATAAAATTTACTGCATATGAGCAGTACATCTTCTGGCACTTGATACATTTCCAGGTTTTTATCATTTTTAATTAATGAAAGACAAGGCAACCTTTAATATAAACTCACCTTCCTCTTGGAAAGAGAAAACTCTTTTTCACATAATTTGCAGTGAGTAGCTTCTTTGTCCTTCAACCAGACCAGGCCCTAGTGAGGAGAAAAGATGCTATCTGAACTGAACCACTGCAGGTGAAAAGTATTGTTCTGTTACATGCCATTCAGGATTTGTCCAAGGGCAACAATTCACAAAGTAACCTTTCCTAAAAAGATCAGAAATCTTTCAGTAGAAATTGTACTCTTTAAAACAAGAATTTTAAGTTCAGAGAAAGGGAATGGTCTTAACTGCAAAAGTTATATGTGAATTTGTTGTTGCTCGTCTGAAATATACTGAAATAGAATTTTTAAAAATTAAAAAACAAAGCTAGGAACAATATATACCAAAACATTTAAAATTTGAAATGGATGTTCCCATCTTAACTGAAAGTTAAGATACTCTTCTAGAAAAATTGAAATACCCGCGTAAACCTCTCAACACTTCTGGAGTAGCACAGGAACATTTCTGGTAACATCAGACCAACAGATCTCAAATTGAAAATAATTTGTACATGCTGGAATAGAACCCGAATGCACAGTAACAATAGACAATTTATGTTTCAATTTATAAAGGTAGCTGTAAGCTTAAGGCAGAAAAACTAATACTTGAAATTAATGAAAGAATCAACTTGGGATATCAGTTACCACCCCAAATATTACTAACCTGAAGTGTTTTGTTTGCTTCTTTTATGTCTTCTATTTTAAGCTTTGATCTAAAGAGAAGACGTGATTTAGAAATTATGGGCAATATAAGTAAGGGGCACATACATCAGTGCTTTTGGAAATTCTAGTCTGAAATCAAAAGGTGCAGAAGCTCATCCCTTTTCTTACTCAGTGTGTACTTGTGGATAATAAATTCACTATGTCATTTCTGGAATTAACTTGTGTGTTACCATGGAGGTTTCGTCCCTTATGAGTTCCACCCTGATCACAATTTGCAAGTTAAACTGGTGTGAACTGAGCACTTTATAAGGAAAAGATGAATCTTTATAGGTATTGATAAGATACTTTGGAATAATTTCTCCCAAATAGTCCTTGAAAGATACTTTTTCATAATTAACCAAAATCATCTCTTTAAGCAGGTCTTCCTTATTTCTGAATAGGTTTCTTCACTCCTATTTATTCTATTTATATTAAACTACCTAAAATCCAGCCTTCAAATATTGAAAATAAAAGGTAATTATATAGCCCAACATTTAAACTCTTGGAGGTTTACAATACTCGTGGCAATGCTGCTGGGAAGAAGTGTCACACTAATGTTTGAAGAGACAAAGATTCTGAGCCTATAGATGGTATCAAAGAGAAAAGCTATGATGAGGATACTTCCTATTAACACACTGGAAACATCATTCTTACCAGTTCAGGAACATAGTACAAGAAACTGGCAGCACTGAGCAACAACTGCTCTTTTAGACATGAAGTTGGATGCTGCCTGTTGACAATCCAAATGAAAAATGACTAGTTAAACATTTCCTAATTAGCTATACTGGCTATGTGAAAATGGTGGCTAAAAAAGTTGACTCTTCCTCTGATGAATAAAAAAGCTCAGAATATTTTGGGAGCCGGGGAGGGAAAAAACTTACTTTCCTTTTCTTGGGAAATCTTACAAAGAGATTCTGGATTTTGAAAGTGATGTATTTTTCTTGAGACCATAACACCTAATATAATTACCACACATAATTGTTTGCTTTTATCCCATGTCAATTACAAGGTACCCTCAAACCTTGAATTTCTTTAAGTGACCTAATTCATTGGTAGTTTGATTTGAAGGGAAATGAAGAACCTGGCTTTGCTTTCAGAATTTGTATATTCATTATTCCTATAATATTTTATGAATTTATTTCTTTACCCGTTTTGCTATTTAAATAAGTACTTGTTCGTTTTTGTGATGACAAACTGCTGGTGGTTCTGGTCACTTTAATACTTAAATTGTAATTTAGGATTCACACACACTAAAGAATTCAACATGAAAGCTCAGTAACATCAAGTTATGAAATAAAAGTATCTTATTGTCTGTTTTAGAGCCTAATCTTAACTATGGGACCATTCAGAAATAAATCCCACTCAGACTAGATATCGTGCAAGTAGAAAAAACTAAGCAAAGGTGGTTTGATGTTTTCAAAGTAATTTTTCCTTAGACCATCTTATTTTTACTGTTTCTTTATAATATGTATCAATAAACTAATTCATTTCAGTTTTGAAATTCTGAGGCTGAATTCTTTGTTACGTGAAATCACACTAGTATTCTTAGGGTTTGATGGGCTGTATATTAAAGGCTTATCTTGAATTAAATTCATGTCCAATAGTATCTGGAAAACATACTTCCTTCTCCCATACAAGTAGGTATATATGTGACATCTACTGCCTGCCCATGGAAGCTTCTGAAGATCTGGCTACCTAGCAAGCTGACTTGACTGTTAACATACACAACGGTCTGAATACATGTCATGTGCCATTGGAGCAGGAGTGTGCAATTATGCTGGCTCAGGAATCTGGGAATCCACAGATCATAAAGTTGCCCACCCCTGCAACAGAATATGAAATTCTTAAATTATAAATGACTCCTAATTAATCCATTCCACATTGGGATACCTAGATAATTATGCTTCTTCCCTTAAAAAAAAAGAAAAATTACTCGCTAAGTTTGCCGGCTAGTTCTTGCAGAGCTTCTTCTTGATCATGACAAAGATTTCTCAACTGCTTGTTTTTTCCCTGTAACTTTAGGAATTCCTTAAATAGAAAGAAATATAATTAATTGATACATAAAGACGATAATATTTGACATTGAGAAATGTACATCAGGCATTTCTTTAGTTCAAATAGGCACTCAATGAAAGCTGGATTATCACATATTGATACCCATAAACTATTATTCAGAGGCAGTAAGGAATAAGGATTCATTTTATGTCAAAACAGGATAGATCATGTTTTTCAACCTTGACAAGTTTAAGATGTGTAGATTTCAACTCCCAGAATTCCCCAGCTAGTATGCTGACTGCAAAATTCTGGGAACTGAAGTTCAGGTCTTAAATTTGCCAAGGTTGAAAAGCATTGGGCTAGATGAAAACAAGAAAAGCGTCTGAACTGAGGCACAATTATTTCTAGGGAGTGATGTGAAATAATATATCTTCAGCCAGCACCCTGAGACTTCAAATCCAGAAAAAAAGCAAGTGATTTCTCTTCATTCCACGACAGAATGGATGGACTGACAGACAGATAGATAACCATAACTTCCATGTAACTCAAAAGAAATGTTTACTTTGTATTGTGGACAGCTAAACATCAAATAAGTCTTTGAATAACACCAATCTCCCACCATGCTTTTCAGATACATGTGTTCCTTGTATGTGTTCTGACTAAGGCTTCCCAAGCAAGTAATAAAACACAAAATGAATCCCCAAAAATCCTCTTTTATTTCAATGGCTGTGAATTATTGTCATTCACAGCCCTAATGAGTTCCAAACAAATTGTAAAGAGTCTGACAGAAGTCTGCCAGTCTTTTGGCATAAGGCTGATAAGCACCCACCTTTAACTCCCTTGAAAGGCTGCCAATGACCTAATTTCCAAGTAGCTGTGGAAAGCCAAACAGAGCAGAAGTCAACAAGGAACTTCAAAGATTAACCCAACTATTATGAACAAAGCTGCTTCCTGCAAAGAGCTTCTGAGCATGTGCTTCTCCTTTTATGTCTTATGGGAGGGGCCAATCATCTCTGAGCCTTACTCCTGAGTCACTCTTCTGGAGGCTCTGCGCATGAGCGCACTGGCAACAGAGGAAGTCTGTTCCTCTGCCTCGCTTATGTCAGAGTCTGGAGGCTCTGGAATCCTCACATAATTCCCAGATGGCCCTGGCTCCATCTCTGCATCGAACACAGAGCCCTTGCTTGAGCCTCCCCAATCTCTTCATTGCCAGTTTCTGCTGCCAGCTCCTCAGGCCGCTGGTGGACCACAACACACCTTTTGAATGGTGTGGGAGTGTGAACAAGTTTCCAGAAAAATTGAAGACTACAGGAACCATTTGCACTTCACTTTGAGATGCAGGCTTCAACGACTCGCTAAAAGAATGCAAATAACCATCTGTCTGCAAGGAGAATAAATCCTTCCATTCCCCACCATCCAATCAGAGCTAAAGAAGTTTCTTGGATGAGAAGTGAAACGTCTTCAAAGAACTAGAAAGTCCAGGTGCCTCTTGAAAAAAGCACCTTGCGGAGAACCATGACCTGGATGACTGAGAATCTCCATTGACATTAGGATGGAAAGGCCAGAAATTTTCGCCGCATACTCTTGAGAATGTCACATTACAATATTTCATGTTTCCTTGCAAATAATAATGATATGAACCTAAATCTAAACATGCATATGTACACACATCCGCTACAGCAGAGTTCCCCCACATTTCCAGCATTGTGGACCAGCAAATGGGGGGGGGGGATGGTTCTGTGCAACAGGCTGGCAAGTGCGCAGAGTTTTATTTGTGTGAGTAGTGTTCACACATGCCTGCCGTTCACTTAAAAAGAGCTCATGTGTGTGCACTCACCAGCTGTTCACACAAGCCAGTCATTTCCATGGCCTGATTGCAAGCCTCTTATGGCCCACTGGTGGGCTTCAGCCCACAGATTGGGGACCTCTGCACTATAGTACAGAAAATAAGTAAACTTTTTGTGGTTTAAGTAGGTTGAATAGTACTAAGCGCCAATTTATTCAAAAACCTATGAGCTTTATTTTCAGAACTCTGAGTAGAAAACTTCTCATGGTTTTGGCCATAAAAAAAGGATTCTCAATTCAGGATAAATGTCCTCACACTCATATTGAGTAAATTCTGGATACATTTGATTCCCATCTGTAGTGTTGCATTCATCATTAATACAACCTTTTTTGAAAAGACAAAAAAAAAAAAAAGACAAAAAATGAACTATGAATTTCAGGTGTTCATAGCAGATTAGCTCATTCACATTCCCAAAGTTAGCTTATTTATTTCTTTGGGGAGTTGATGTTATAATAATGTTTCTCAACATTAGCAACTTTAAGAAATGTGGACTTCAACTCTTAGAATTCCCCAGCCAGCATGATGGCTGTAAAATTTTAAGAACTGAATTCCACATATTTTACCCTTGGTAAGGTTAAGACATTTGCCATTAATTGATTTCTAAATCTTCAAGTCTTCAAACTCAGAAGGCATATATTAAATTTCAGCCCATTACTGTAAGATTATTCAGAATGATAAAGGGTGAACTCTGAAAACAATTCACAAAAGCAATCCCATCTTTATATAGTGGAAGAGATTTCAAAAGAAACTTGATAACTAGGGCAAACATCTGCTTTCTTAATATACATACAAGTTCTTTTCCATGTTAGGATCTTTTGGCACAGTTGAGCTTCTTGCCCTGTCAGCTGCAAACAACTACTATTTTTAGACACATTATTTTATTTATTACCAGGAATAAGAGCTTTTCTGAGGGATGGAACTCAATAAAGTATTATTTAATATTTTCAAAAAGTATTAAAGGGGCTGTTATTTTTTATTCATGGCTTAGAATAAGTGTGATAGATTTATATTCTGAAATGTTTTTGAAGTTTAGAGGACTAAAGTATGTGGTAAATACAAGTATCAAGAATATTTATGGATTATAACTTCACGGGATTCATACACACAATATAAAATGATATTTGTGCTGGATGAAGAACCTCAGATGAACATTTTGGACATATCAGGCTGGCATATAATACATTTTTCATTGCTTTTCTACAACTCTATGGCAAGTCATGAAATTTGTTCTAAAACAGAGGACAATATAGAAAACTAAGTTACTGGGTTCTCTGTTTAAATGAATAGATGACTTTGTTCTGGGGAAGGAGCAATATATACATTCACATACAAATTTTCAACTTCACTCCAAAGGTAGGAAATAGCAATAACAATAGAAAATAGCACTTAGACTTATATACCACTTCATAGGGTTTTACGGTCCTCTCTAAGCAGTTTACAGAGTCAGAGTCTTGCCTCCAACAACCTGGGTCCTCATTTTACCGACCTTGGTAGGATGGAAGGCTGAATCAATCTTGAGCCATTCAGAATCGAACTCCTAGAGTAAGCAGTGAGCAGTGAGCCTGCAGAAATGTATTCTAACCACTGGGCCACCATGACTCATAGTGAAAGGTAGTGAAGGAACCATATTGCTTTCACTACTTTACATTAATCAGATATCTGTTGTGAAATAATATACTTCAAGATTTACATATCCAAGTCAGGAAATCTAGGGCCAAGGATTAGACAGTGGAACTAAAAACAAATATTGGAAGAAGACAATGGCAAAATATTTCTGATCCAAGAAGACTATAGATGTATGCATTTAGTCATCAGAAACTGAGCTGATCATTTAATTATCTATTATATATATATTATCTTTTATTTATAGGGATATATTTAAAAATAACTTCCTATGTTAGCTCAGCAGTTAAAGATGCTGGGCTTATCAGCTGGAAAGTCGACAGTTCAGGTTCAAGACCTGAGTGCCATGAGACGGGGTAAGCTTCCATTACTCCTGCCCTCCTAGTGGTTTGAAAGTGCAAATGGGAGTAGATACTTTTGGTGGAAAGATAACAGCATATATGCCTCGGTGTATAGTCATGCTGGTCACATGACCACAGAAGCATCTTCAGACAACTGGCTCTCTCGGTTAAGAAACAGAGATGAGCACTGTGCCCTAGAGTTGGACACAAGTGGACAAAGGAAAACTTTACCTTTATACATCATACTCAGTAGCATGGGAAACCAAGAGATTAAATTGGCTACATTTAATTTAAGTTAATCATTTCATTTTATCCATATTAAGTAACAATTGAGAACCCGTGACCTTCAAGACAAGCCAAAACCCTGAGCTTCTCCTTGACTATGGAACTTCTGGAAGCATAGTACAGCAGCATTTAGAAACATGGGGGAAGGGGGCAATGTTCAAGAATTAAGGAACTGCATCTTAGCCTCCCAAATCTCTAAATGCGATCAGGAAATAAAGCCATTACATCAGAGGTGTCAAACTCATGTCATCATGGAGGCATCACATGACGTATCAGGACTTTTTTCCTGGTAAACTGGGCATGGGTGTGGCTAACATATGACGCATCTGGCCCATGGCCTGGGAGTTTGACAGTCCTGTATTACATTATTCTAATGTGTTGCATGAACCCTGTTCACAGCTTAGAATGATTTTTTAACCAAATTGTGTCTTCAACAAAACATGTTTTTATCCAGACTAAGATAAGGGGCATATTTTCTTTGCTTTGCATTTCTATGCTATTGCTTGTGCAACTAATTCAGACAGATTACTATGAGAATGTATATGACCAGTATATAGATTTGGTTATCACACAATAGTTACAATTATAGCTGCAATGGTAGCTGGCTAGGGAGTTCTGAGAATTAAAGTCCACCCATCTTAAATTTGTTGAGGTTGAGAAATACTGAACAAGAAGAACATAAGAAAAGTTCTTTGAATTATTACAAAGTAATGATTTAGACTAGCATATTATCATCATAGAATCTAAATGCATGCTTATAGAATATCAACAATAGCAACATGGATTAAATAGCTGAAATAGCAATAGCAGACTTATATACCGCTTCATAGTGTTTTACAGCACTCTCTAAGTGATTTACAGAGTCAGCATATTGCCTCCAACCATCTGGTTCATTTTACCGACCTCGAAAGGATGGAAGGCTGAGTCAACCTTAGAGATAGGCTATTTAGTTCAACATCTTGATCATTTAAAACATCCCAGACAGAAGGCTGTTTAGCCATCTCCTAAATATATCCAATAAAGAGAAACCCATCAGCTCTCTGGTAGTCAGAATGTGTTCCTTTAGATCAAATTCACTGTTCTGTTATCTTGCCCATATAAATAAAGAAGTCTTAACCCTTTTCTGTGTCACATGAAGTATTTGAAAAATGTTCTTATCGTCTCATCAACCATCTGTTCTTAAAGGTAATATACCCAATTCCTTCAATCACTGTTCATAGGACTTAGTTTAGTCCCTGATCATCCTCATTGCGCTTTTAAAAACCTATTCTCATTGTGTTGAATCCTTCTTAGTATGATGAGAACTGGAAATTGAAGAAGGGATCTCACCAAGCAGGATAAAGAACAATTATATTCTACAATAAATAAATTATATTTTTGTTGAGGCTTCCTAATAAATTCACAAATAAATGAGGGATGAAAGTTCAGATTATAATTTCCAAGATTTTGTATTTTAGCCTTAATCCTTGCATTAAAAATATCTCATATGAGTCTTGTGTAATTCTCTTTCTTGTTTGTGCCCTACAGTGAGGAGATTGAAATTTTATTCTCTCTCTCATATGTATATGTCTCCCTCTCTCTCTCTCTCTCTCTCTCACACACACACACACACCTCTCTCCTATCTATATGTTCTCTCTCTCTCACTTTCTCTGTCTTCCTATATATATTGTAAATTAAATATAAATTGTAAATTTATATTTATAAATTATAAATATAAATTTACAATTTATATTTAATTTACAATATAAATTATATATTATATATTAATTTACATAAATTAAAAGAATTTATGAAGGTTAGATGTCTTTGCTTGCCCACACAATATAAAGGCCAATATAACAGAGATGGTATTCAGCCAGTTCTGACAGGTTCTAGAGAACCGGTAGCGGATATTTTGAATAGTTCAGAGAACCGGTAAATACCACCTCTGATTGGCCCTGAGCCATACCACGCCCACCAAGTCACGGCCACAGAACAGGTAGTAAAAAAATTTGAATAGCACCACTGCAATATAATTAGATCCAATAGATTTAATTGCTGCACTATCCTTATGCATGCCACAGCTACTTGTAATATATGCTTTCACATTTTAATCTTTGTAACATCAGTGAATGGCTTTTGATTTCCAAATTATATGTCTCAATAAATAGCAATATTCTCAAAGATGCTGATAATAGAGATGCAGCATCAAACTATTAGAATAACCATAATATTTGCATTTACATTTTTCAAAGGATGAATTACAAAGTGTACATATATTATAGACAAGGAATTGTTTACAGCTTGTATGGGTATTGATAAGGTACAAAGGAATTTCTGTGCTTCTTCCACAAAAAAATACAGATTCCTTTGTACCCTATCAATACTCCATATCAATTGTAAACAATTCCTGGTCTATAATAATGTATATGTATATTTATCTTTAATATTTTAATCCTATAAAAAGAACTCTGTTGCCTAGTCTTTTTCTTTTATTTGCTCGTGATAGCAAGAAGCCAGTGATGCACTTTAAGTTGCCAGATTTAGTAAAATTATGGTTAATATTTTTAGGTGAGTTTTTCTACCACAGTACGAAGGCAAATTTCCCTGGTTTTATATTTATGCATTTGAATAATTTTGTATTTTATTTTGTTGCTCTCATCCCATGTCCCACAGATATTAGGAGCCAAGCAAGTGGCTCCTTTTGGTTGTTATATTATGATATTTGGTGCTATTTTATATTTTGGATTTATTTATTTGTTTATTTATCATATATTATTAATATTGTATGGTTTAGATTTGTTGGTTTGGTTTTGGTTTGTACTGTACACTACCCAGAGTCGCATTATTTGAGCTGGGTGGTCTTATGAATCTATTTAACAAATAAATGAATATGGTGATAAGTAAATTTTTATGATAAGATGATTTTGAATTTTATTTCAAACTTCTGCAATATTAGAACATAAAGTAACAGAGTTGGAAGGGACCTTGGAGGTTGTTTAGTCCAACCCCCTGCTCAAGCAGGAGAGTATATTTCAAATATTAGCCTCTACCTAGGATCGAACTCACAGCCTCCTGATTGTGAGGTGAGAACTCCACCTCTAGGCCACTGCACCACCTTATCTATCCCATCCAATTTTGTTTTACTTGCAAATATGAAAAGCATCAAATTGATCCGTTTGTCATTAGTGTACATATTGAAGAATAATGGACCTAGGAACAAACTTTATTACACGTACATGAATATCTCTTGGCCATATAGTTGAGAAACTGCCAATTAACATATTTGGTGTATGGTTTTGGAGCCAGCTGTATATATACTTCATTGTACTTAAGACAATGATTGCTTTATGTTCAGATAGATTTGTCTAAATATCTTCTTAAGCAATATAAGCTACTGGCAATTACCACATCTTAAAGTAATGAAAGTATGTGAAGGCACTATAAATTTCTTTTCATCTTTCTTGAATCTGTCATTTTTCAGTCTCATGGGATTGTCTAGTGTCTTTTGTAGTTCCTCTGCAATACTTGATAGTAAGCACTAGAAATGATTGATGGCTTTTCTCATCATTGTAGGTTTTATTTCCATTGCTAATGTGTTGGGAGTAGAGAAAATCCTTCAATTGAATACTGTAAAGTTACATTGAGAAATGGGATGAAAGCTTGTTACTGAAGCAGACAGGCAAATAAACTGTTTTATTAGATTTTCTAGTTTTCAATATAAGTAAGGATTTTTCATTACAATCTTTTAAACTATTGGTTTTAAGCATTTTTTTATTCAATTGTGTTATGCTGTTTAACATTCCTTTGTGATCACCACCATTAACATTTGCAGTGATAAAGACAGATTGTGCCTTAGGATATGTAATTATAGATCATGTTAGTGGCAATAGATTCTTTCAAGAAGTTTTTTTTGAGAAAAAGAAAAATTCAATTGAGTGCTCCTAAAAATACATTAAAAGAATGATACATTTTATAAATTGTAAAATATGTTTTAAACTTTTCAATAGAGATCACATTTGCTTTGTTTTTAAAGATGTAATGCGCAAATAGTATGATATATTTGCACGGGCAAAGGCAAAATAAATCAGCTGCCCACCTTAGGTCTGTATGTTTTACTCACTGATTAAATACTAGTGGCTATGGTTATATATATATTTTTAATATCAAAATGTATTGTTTATATGGATGCAAATATATCTTGAACAAAGCACTTAAAAATAGGAGTATGTTTCATTGAGTGAGATTACTTGCCTCATTATATATTTTAACATCATTCTACATCTCTTACTAAAAACAGGTGTCACCATAGCTTAAATCATCATTTACAGTGTGTGGTATAATAAATCTGTAATTGCATATTTCTTGCACATGGTTTAGACGTTTCCTTCAAATATGTTCTTAAGGTACAGGGATATGATTTGCCGAGTAATAGTAGCCAGTTGCTTGGAAATTTGTTGTTATTTTCTTCTTCATTGTGAAAAGCAAATGTGGCAAGAGAAGTACAAGAGGGACATGTTAGTAGCTGGTCACTGTTTTTTCATCTGTCCACAACACCCTATTGGGGGGAACAGGAGTTGGAGTAATGAAAAAGTGGAGTACAATAAGGATAATAATAAGAACACATAACCATGTGCAAATGTTATACAGTTTATGAGATATGAAATAGCTATAGAAGTTAAGTAATCTTTCTTATGGTGTGAATTGAAAAGCTTACTGCTGATGTGGCACCTGTTATAGCCCAAGACTCAGATTCTAATGCTGTACCATGATGCCCATGTTTGATAGCATCCTTAGGTAATTCATGGTTTAGTGTTTTCCTTAGGCTGACATTCCATTGGTTCAGTTGAAGTAGCTTCTTCAGAGTGAGAGTCTGAGTCCTGAGCCATGATAGTATCCAAGCAAATTCTGTTCAATAACTTTATTTTAATTTATTCTTGTTCTATCATGCATTTGACAAAAAAATATTTTGCAAGATTCTTGCAATTATAATGGAAGAATCTGAAATTTTGAGTAGATTCTTTATAAAGAAACATCTTTAGATAATATGTCCATTATTAATTTTTTTTTTGCAAAACTGAAGGTAAATATAATTTATTCATAGGTTATGCAAGAATTAGATGATACATAATACCTAATGATTTTCTATGCATATACAGTACATATGCAAAGTATATGTATATTACTTTTTCCCCTAACAGAACATAATGCATTTACAACACATATTTTCCTGATGTGATGTTCTTTGCAACTGTTTTCTTGGAGGATAGAAGAAGAAGAAAAAAAATGGGTGTCCAGAGTTCTTTCTGTCTGAAATGATAAATTATTTCTCATGAAAAGAAATTCCAAACCGCACCATTGATGAGTTTCAAACACAATATTAGCATCAGGGCCAAATAAAGGATCTAAAATAGCGAATAATATTCTGGGTTCTCCAGACTCTAGAAAACCTCAGAGCTTCTTCACCTCCATCCTTGTTTACATGTTTGCTGATCTTATTTAATCTGGTATTGCCCAAGTGAATTTTTTTCCTACCATTTTTAATCGAGACCATTTTCTTATATTTTTACTTAATCTCTAACCAATAAATAGTTCAAAAGGCCAGAGAATTCCCAGATGAAATGAATGAGAAAAATGCAATGAAGGAGCTAAAATAAGAATGTTCCCTTTTTATAAGGCAGATGCGGTGGCCTAGAGGTGAAACTCTCGCCTCACAATCAGGGGCTGTGAGTTCAATCCTAGGTAGAGACTAAAACTCCTGCTCAAGCAGGGGGTTGGTCTAGATGATCTCCAAGGTCCCTTCCAACTCTGTTATTCTATGATTAAGATAAAGCTTCAGCTGCTCCTGTCCTTAGCTCTTGCCATTGAAGTCCCAAAAAAGAGATAGAGCATCACATACAGCTTAGCAAAGCTGAACCTGAAAAATGTCTGTTCCCACAGGAAAATAATAATAGGTGATATTCAAACCAGTACAAACTGAGTGTTTGGAAAGGATTTAGTTGACAAAAAGAAACAAAAGGAAATTGTTTTCGGCACACTTTTTGCTCATTGACCTGAATATGCTTCCTGCCTTTGATTTCTGGTTGCTTTGAAGCCAGTCACATCTTGCTAGCTCACCTTGACTGGTGAACAAAGAGGTAGCTTTGCAAACATTTAGCAAGGCAACAATTTAGAAGAGGAAAAATGAATTTCATACCATGTAACTGTAAGGAAAGGAGTTTAATGAAATATACCCATACAATGGGTAAATTATGAAGTGGGTTGCTAGGCTATCAATTATGTCAATAATTTATATGTACAAGTTTTTATAACAAAGTCATATTATTTTTTTATTTAAGAACCACCCATTTTTCTCACAGATGGATTCTGGTATAGAAAACAATATGTAAAATTTTAAAAAGCCACGGAATGTTAAAAATCGATTAAAAGTTAGGGGAAGGCTTCAGCACCAGCCAGACCCAGGACTGCATACTCCTCTGTGCACTCCAAGCAAGGGTACACACCCCTGTTTTTGTGCCTTTATGGAAAACCAACAGAATGGGACCCCACCCTACATTCCATATTTCAGACCTTGGTCAATTGTCTGAACGCAACACTTAAGCTCCAATTTGGACTTTTCTTGCTTAGTCATCTGCTGTTAGTTGAAGAAAGCTGGCTGCCTTTTATTGCTAATTGAGCATCATGTCAGTTTACAATACATATATTGAGTGATGTTCTGTGCTTACAGAACCAAAGTTAATTGGCCTACTGTTCTATGGAGGAGATGTCACATGGTTGGAATGATTAATGACAACAGATGCTCCGGTCAATAAGTGATGAACTTACATATATGAACTGGCCTTATGATGTGATGCTGCTTTGAGTGGGTTTTTTTTTATTCTGTCTAACTGTATTAATTTACAAAGAGTGTGTAATTTTCCTTGCCATGTAGTGAGAGGTGTTTGGCAATAAAGTCTTATGAAATTAGAGATTGTCACTTACCTAATAAATTTGCATGCAGAAAAGCCAAATGGTTTCTTTTCAGATATTTATGGATTTTGACAAGGAAATCAGGATGCTAATGCTGAAGTCAGCAATAGCTGGGCCTTCCACTCGTAATGTCAATGAAAGGTGGCTCTTTTTTTTAAATTGGACATCAAGGATGTGAGTATTACTATACTCTTAGAGAAAAGAAGCTTTTCTACTGTGTTTTCTTCTTTCTTTGCAAATCCAAAATAACAGACCTCAAAACAGTTGAGGATTCCATTTGGTTAACAGGCTAGGAATGGAAAATGTTGCAGGAGAAATGAGGGGATAAATGGCTCCCTGAATGAAACATTGAAAAAACATTACATTGGCACATATGTGAGAAAAGGAGGGGTGTTAAATGAACAGCTTGATTCATGCATCTTTTCAGAATCTTAAAAAGGCCTTTGTTAGCATTGACGTTAGCATTTACTAAACAGCGAGCAAGAGGAAGCTCTAAGACAAGTAACAGAAAAGTGGTAGGAAGATAAAATTGTTGAATAAAATTTGAGTGTAGAAAAAAAGAGCAGAAATTGATACAATATTCCAAAACTGAAAGTGAGAAGCTCGAAGATGTTCTTATCGATTGGTAAGCAATGAGGTAAATTAAGATTTTGCTATATTTAAGTGCTATGTTGTATAGAATGACTCCTTGACATATTTAAATGCAATTCTGCACAAATAATGTTAGTTATGATGAAAGAGACATTTGTTACATGTGGGTCAAAATTTTTCCAAAACAGTCTAAATACTTTCTTAAGTTCAAAAATACTGGTCACAACATCTATTAATAGAATATAGTTTGTTCAGAAGCATTAAAATCAGAAACAGGGAGTTTTGCCACATCTAATATAGAGTCATACAAGGTAAAACTCTCTAAAAGAAAAGCAAAATATGGTGTAAGGAATTGTGTGGGGCCATAAAGGCTGGGAACAAGAACAGAACATGTTTCTATAGAGGATAAATTATGTTTTGGAAAGAGCTACTGATGTTCTTCCACACAAGTGTCTTTCAAATAGTCACCCAAAATTAGGCTTACCTAAATAACAACGAACCAATTTTCTTTTCTCTCACAGCTTGGCAAATCCATTCAGCAGGAGTCTTTCCATTTCCCTCCTGCAAACTGTTGATAGAGAGACAGAAAAATAAAATTAATTCCAGCAGCTCAGTCCCATGTTACTTAAACACTAACTACATTTATTGTAGGATATAGTTCTCCTCTCTTTTTCCCCCTCCCTCTCATCTGCATGACAATCATAAGAAGATTTTTTTGCACATGGAACAACACTATTAACACACTGGCAACCCTCTGGGAAATGCAAGTCATTTGAAAGATTTGTGTTAGGCTGCCACATAGTCATAAATGCCATATTTTGGCATTTAACAAATAGAACGGTAGCTATATATATGCATATGCCTTTATAACCAGAGATGACACACTGAAACTATCTTCCTTGACTTTTAAAATTCATTATTCAGATGACTCCAGATGTTAAGTGAAATCCCTAGCATCTTTGTAAATACAAATCACTTCAGCGTTCCTGAGCAGAAAGAAAAAGAAAACTTTATTTTTATGAAGGCCATCCTGTTTTTTCCCCAAACAACTTGGGTTTCTGTATTATTACATTGCCTGTCCCATGTGTCCAATGCTGTAAAATGGAAAGCAATATTCTCTGCACATATTCATAGTTACACTTGGGGTTCATCTGCATCTGAAGAAAAAGAAAGCCTTCTGTCTCCACTCTTGTCCCCTTTACCAAAGTTGATCCTTTTGAATGTCAATTAAACAGTCATAACGACATTTAAAACTTCAGGCTTAACAACAATATTGGCGAGTGGTATCTCGCACAAAATGTTCATCAGACTTGTTTTCGTAAATAAGGGCAGATGGGTTTGTTTTAACAAACTTTTGTTCAGACAGGATTGGAAGTAAATTGGTCAAAATCTGAATTATTACTGGACAGTAATGACAATGAACGAAAGAATATGCAAGAACAATTTGGGATAAAGATTAAAAATACATTGAAATATTTGGGTATAACACTTTCACTCAAAGTGAAGGAAATGAAAAAACTTAATTATGATGTAATGATGAATGAAGTTGGGAAAAAAATAGATAAATATAAAACGATAAAGTTGTCTTGGTTTGGTAGAATTGCAATGTGTAAGATGATGTTGTTACCAAAATTTAATTTTTTATTTGAGATGCTACCTTTATATTTGACAGAGAAAGATATTGAAGGTTATCAGAAAAAATTGGATAAATTTTGTAACGGTGGAAAAAGACCTAGATTAGTGAAGAAAATGTGGTATCAAAATCAAAAGAATGGTGGATTGGGAATTCCCAAATTACTTAATTATTATCGGGCCTATAGTATTCGAACTGTGATAAAAATACTCAAAGGTGAAGATAGTCATTGGAGAGACCTAGAGTTAAATGATATTAAGAAATTTGGCCCAATATGGTTTTTAGATAAAGTAAAATCAAAATGTGTAATTAATAGCTATTGGTTAAAGGGTTTGAATAAAAT
>JAOYMU010000274.1:28098318-28122128 GCA_025802295.1 Psammodynastes pulverulentus
CATGCGCAGTCAGTCTTGCTTCCGGTCATGACCAAATCGGGTTGCGACCGAAGTGCTGGAACGGATTACGGTCGTGATCCGAGGTACCACTGTAACAGGCATTTCTTTGATCCAACCCACCTTTCAGTCTTTCTCCTCTTGTGTTCTTGAAATCTTAGAGGCAAGCTTCTCAGAATCAGAATCATTTATATTGCCTGTCTAATTTTTGAGATTGCATCGAATCGTTGGAAGTAAGATTAAATAAAAATAGTTAATTAAATATATTTAAGATACCCAGTTTGATGTAATGGTTGAAAACACCATGGTAAAAGCTGGGATGAATTTTACTGTACACAACATTTTACTGTAACCATAGGCCAGTCTCTCGCTCTCTCACACTTAGGAAAAAGGTAATGGTCAATTACTTTGTAACATCCTTCCAGGAACATTGCATGGACTTGCCCAAAGGCATCAAGAAGGAATCAAACAATGCCTTGAAGGCACAAAAAAGAAAAAAAGAAGAACACACACACACACAAATATGTATTTTTTAAAATAAAACTATATTGTATAAATAAGGATTTCCCCATTCCAGAGAAAAGACAATTCATGTGGACAGGTTTTGCAGCAGTTAATATAAAAAAGAAGGCAGAAAAGAATAGGTTTATTCATTCACAATTTTAGATAGACAAGTCCCAATTTCGAATACAGCACTCCCAAAGAGAGAAGTTAAATAAACACTTAATCATCTTAGAGATAATCACATTACCTTTGTTTAGAATTTTAGATAAAGATTATGTTTCAGTTCAAGCATGACACATAGATGCCCTGTGCATGCAGGAGGTGAAATCACATCTTCATAAATGAACCATATGACCTTTTAACTTGACAGTCTGGAATAAATAGCATCTTAATTAAGGAGCATATTTTGACAGCCATCAGTGGTTGAGATCCAGAATTCTTCATGGATGCAACAGGACAGCGGCAGCTTTTGTGCTGGCATTCAAAGATGCCCTTGAAGACTACAGAAAAAAGGATTAAATGAAGCAAAAACAGCTCAGTTTAGAGAACAGCACAAGCAATCTCCACGAATTAAAACACTTAACATACACTTATACTGATCTATTGAATCCCAAGCATCTATTTGTTTGGCGTGAACAGCTTGGGGGTGGGAAAATTAGGGTTTACTACTAATAACTGTATTATTTCTAGAAACAGAAAAGAATTCTTTTTGCCCTGAGGAAGAACACAAAAAGCAAAAGCAAATTTAATTTAATACAGCATATATTAATATACTATAGCATTTAATATAGATGATTGTGCTTACATAACCATAATTCATCTATATATTTTTAAAAGCCATATATTATTTTAATATTGAAGAATTCAGGTATTTAAGCAGAAGGTATTTAAAATTCTTTTTTGCATAATTTTAGGTGGCTTTATTTTTAAGAACTTAAATAAAATATAATTAACAGAAAACCGTAAGTAATACAAAAGTGTACCAAAAGCATCCATACTTTCACAATGCCCTCATTTAAAGTATGTTTGAACTTCAAGCACATATATTTTAAGCCAAAGACATCAATCAAGATTCCTGTAAGCTATATAAGGTCACTAGACTTAAATGTCTAGTTGGTGTTCTCTTTCAATTTGATGAAAATATACAGCTTTCTGCTTGTTTTTCAAAGACAAAATCATGAAATTCTCATAAGGGTGAACGCAGGTTTCTTATACTTCTTGCAGTTACAAGACAGCTGTGGGGGTTATATTACTATCCTACCTTTCATTGTGCAATCAACCCTGCAGCAGTCAGCTCAATGGAAGACTACGAAATGTTTCTTCTAAGGAACCCTTTCCAGATCCGGAGATGTTTGCATCATAGATAAGTTGCAAAATGTTGTTAAATAGTTAAGCCACCTTAAAATGAAGGAGAGACAGATAGACACATGAAAGCACTCTGCATGGGTTGCTAGGGAGAAAACATTTGGCTACGATATTGCTTTAAATTTCTTTTTATCTTATCAATTATTTTAATAATTTGCAAATCTAAGAAATATAAGGTTGAATATTGTGAAATCCTTTTGTCTGGTTACCACAAACACGTAGAACCTACAACAGACTTACAAGTCCTGTAAACAAGGTTTACAAGAGAAAATTTGATATAACACAAATTATCCTTATTTAGTGGAGATATATTTTTTGCTCAAGCTTCAACCCAACTTTCAAGAAGTTTTTTCTTGTCACAACTTATTTAGTTTTATTTCTCCTGCTTAAAATGCTTTTTATCCTGGAAATTTGTAGATCCTTTACAAACTATACTTTACATACAAGTTTTGATTTGAATATTTTGAATTTCATTACTGAATTAATTGAATCAGATACCTTTGAATTTCTTTGAAGATATGATGCATTTTTGTTTATATATACACATACTTTAATACAACTGATTCTTGAACTGAATTTCATATTCAAATTGAAGGTTCCAATTCGGTTGCAAAGTTGATTTAAATATTAGCTGATTCCCCATGATTATTTTAAATTGCATAGTGGAATAATATACCTAAATATCCCAAATGTTTAGACATAATTTTGCTTTTCATTTCTAAAAGTATAAGTATTTAGAGATCAAAGTTTGCTGGTAATAAATAATGTTAATTTTCTATAAAGCAAGTCTGCAGAGTTAGAATATTATAGAACACATCTATCAGAGGATAATTATATTTTAAATCTTATATCTGTTCAGCTTTGGTTAATTGTGACTGGAAGTGGACGAAATTTAGCATAGAGCATATCACATAGTGTATCTTGTAATATCTTATTAGAGGTCTCAGATCAAGGACAGATAGTACAAGTAAATAAGCTCAGCAGAGAGCTTGTGGAAACCTTCCTTGGTATCTATCAAGCTCCCCATCCTTCTGATACAATTGTAAGTGGTTTAGGGATGGGAAGAGTGCAAGATAATCATTTAAAAACAATAAGCATATTTAAAAACAATCTTGCAGCATTTATTTACTTGTGGAAATATTTTTTCCATCTCAGAATTATCAAAAACTTTCTTAGAAAATAAAAATAGTAGGCAGATTTGTTTGGAAGTCTCCATAAATGAATAGGCCAATTAAGTAAGTAAGTAAGTAAGTTAGGAAGCATTTTGAAGGGCTAGCTGCTAGTGGTTAAGTTACCTGATCTGGCCTATAAAAAACTGAATGACAATAGAGATATAGAAAGTCTAGCATATTGTTCTCATCTAATGGGTACCCAAATTTTTGCAGTCAATATCTAGTAGCCCTATTAGAGAGAGTAGCAATCAGCAACCATACCAGAGAAATATTTTCTTACAGCCATGCTCTCCTAGGTAGCCATTTTAAAGAACTAGTTCTTTAGGGTAACCACTTTGTGGGTTTATCTACAATGTGTTTTCAAAATTCTGCCTATCTAATTGTTGCCTACCTAAGGTATATCTGAGAAAGCTACTGCCAATTAAATTTGACAGCAGTGGCTAGACAGATGAAATATTCTGCTGACTCAGTTTACTAGAGAGCACAGCAGTAGCTTGGCAAATGGTTCTAAGCCAATTTTCGCCCTCACAACATTAAATTATATGTTAGGAAATCATAAATACTTGTGTCTGATTTTGTCTAAATATTAGATTTAAGGAGTATCTTTAAACAAAATGTTTTGTAACAAGTAATCTATATTTTCAGTAGTAAAATGTTTAAAAATCACAGTTCTTTCCTTAAATAAATTAAAGCATTACTTTGAGAAAATTCTTCCACCAGCTAAAAAAATTTCATAAAATAATGGGCATTTACAGTATTAATTTATGAGTTGTCTGTAAGTTAATGGATTTTATTTTCAGGGCAAGACACTACGAAATATCCTAGTAATCAATCTTTTAAATTTCAAATTATGTCAACAACATTATTTTCTGCTGTGGTGTACATGTTACAGTTTAGTAGAACCATATATCAAACTTAAGGAAGGGTATTGTACATATGTACAACATGTTTTCAACAATGTATTTTAGACATAATCATATCAAAGAAGAAACTTCGTTCAGTTTAATTCCTTTACAATCTGGCTATTTATTATTTTCCTCTAAACTGTTCTAGATATCTCCAGATATACTGAGGAACCTATTGTGCTATTTCTTTTCAGAGTAAACAATTTTAAACAGGGTGCAGAAAAGAAGAAATAGCTAAAAGAAAATAAATTCATGAGATAAGGAGGAGAATAAAAAAGGGGACATGGCTCAACATATAGATTCATAGATACTTTTTAGAAAGAAAGAAAAGAAGAGTCATTTTACTAGAGTCATATTTTTACCATATAGCAGCATTTCTGACTGATGAAAAGATAGAACTAGTTAAGTTTGACATAAGAACACGTCCAATTATATTGACTAATACTCATAATACTTTGTGCAAGTTGGGATCCTGGGAGGCCAACATATTTGTGGCCATATTCCACCACAACTAGGAGCTATATGAGAAATACTGACATATCCAGGGTGTCCATAAGAAATCAGCTGAATAAGTTCACTGAACTTAACAGGTTTTACTTTCTGTTAGCCTTAACTTGTTCCACTTATTGCAATACTATAAGAGTAAAATATAACAAACTTATAGCATTAAATATGTTTTCGTTGTCTATTTTAGGTTCTGCTAAAAATAGTGATTGGTATAAGAACTTTGAAAGCATTCCAAAGCATAATCAAAAGTAACTTTATTGAGTCCAATGTGTGTATTTCAGAAATTATTTGGAAGATGTGCAAGTACAAACACATGTCACCGGTATTTTCAAGATCTTAATATTCTCCGGGCTTCAATTATGAGCCTGCTGCAACTGCTATAACAAGTCAAGTTAATAAAATTAATCCAAGTTAATTTAAATCTTAAAACACCTACAGTATTTTTCAGGATCACACAAAATCCTGAATAAAGTCTAGCTGTTTTAATGAAGAACAGAGAGGTGTGATGCTTGCACACACAGTTCAAAGCACTTCGTCCTCATCATTTTCAAAGCAAACACATCCTACTTCCATTCCAAGATACTGGATAAAATATTTTGGATTTAAAGGCTACTAATTTATATCCGGCATTATTAATGAGACACAAAGGATTAGGATCATTAAAATCAAACAAAAGGCAGCCTCATTTTTGTGAATTAGTGGAATGTTTGCCCTCTTCCTACTTTTTCTAATATGAAAGAAAGTGGCAAAGATGAAAGGACAATCAACAGGGATCATGGGACAGCAAGCAGTACTCTAAGCCTTGCGTCTCTAAATTATCTGAAAACCATTATCAAAACAGTAATTATTAATACAACAGAAAGGAAAGTGTATTTATTACACAATTTGAGAGAGATTGTATATAAATAAATGCATGTATATGTGGATATGTATGAATATGTATGTATTGTAGTTATATGTGTTCATGTACATATGATGAAGTTTGGTCAAGCTTACTTTATCTCCTAGCTGACCCCATTTTACTTTGGATTGCGGACCTTCAAAGCCAAGTTCTGATCTTAGACCAGGAAATATTGCTTTTGTTTATTGCCTTATACTTTTGGACAAACCCTTCCAAGAGTGAGCTGCTGTTTATGGTGAAGCAACAGTCCACCTAATATTGTTTTTCCCTATTTTTTTCATTTTCTAAGAAATGAATTTTAATTGTGGGCAGGTAGGTAGCCAGATTTCTCAAAATTATGCTTTGCTCCACATTATTGTTTGCCAAGCGCAAGAGCAGGAAATTACAAATCAGACTGATGTCAGGGTATAGAAATAGCATTATGAAGAAAAAAACCTAGTAGCTGATTTCTGATGAATGCTGTCTTCTTCTAGGTGAAGAGTTTTGCTTGGTTCTCTTTATTCTATCTTCACTGGATCTTCCTAAATGATATCACTACTATAATTTCGTAATAGTCATCCCTGACAGAAGTGCATTAAGATTTCTTTTTAGAAAGTAATCTCATTTCTCCCTTCCCTTCCCTTCCCTGCCCCCCCTTCCCCCTCCTTCCCCTCCTCTCTACTCCTTCTAGGGATCTTAACTATATTTTGGTATGAAAAAAATACATGTGCATGCATGTATAAGAGAAGAAAGAAATGATAGCAAAACTGTCTTTTCCAAAGCCACTGAAATTAATCACCCTTGTAATCATAGATCAGGTACAGTACTATAACAATAAATCATTTTTTTTCACACTACCTACCATTGTGCCTGAATCATGACCTGAAAAAAAGCAATATTCCATGTTTATTTGTTAGCCTGTCCAATAAATTTATTATAAAAAAATTAGTGTAAGAGATCCTATATTTAATTAATATTTCTAAATCCACTTTTCTATTTCAAGAACCCAGAACAGCAATGTTAAGTAACCGAGATAAAGTAAACAAATTCCTTATCTATATTTATTCTTTATTTAATTAAAATTATGCCTTTGTTTGCTTACCCTTTTAAATTAAAACTAAATCAACAAATCTTAAACTTATTTTGAAAAGTGCTTGGAAAAATTATTTTCTTATGCTTGCACTGAAAAATGACAAAAGGTTATAAGCATCGGTATAATCTGCATAAAAATTCACAAAGAATCATAGTGGAATAGACTAAGAATTTATCTAATGTAGCATTATGGTTTTTACAATCTGCCAGCTGTTTGCCTATTGAATCAAATGTCCACTTGAAAACAACAGTGAAATTGAGATGGAATGTAATATTACTGAGAAGTATTATATTATATTGTTATACAACATTTGTTAGTGAAACAATATTGAAAAATTGATAGAGCGAAAAGATGATCAACATATCCTACCAGATTTCAGATGCTGTTGAAGCTAGAACAGACAATATACACTATATATAGAATTGTTCCAGTCATGCAATAACAAGTTTACAACCTGAAATATGCCCAAATTGCAAAGAATTTCAAAGCCTAGACAGGTTAATTGACATTTACCACTATTGCTGTTTGATAAAAATTCGTATAAAAAGTTTTCAGTTTGAGGGGGATTCAAGGTGAAGAAAAATGGAAAATTAGATGTCTCCAAAAGAGCGGATATTCTGCTGAGGTGACACTGACAACTGACAGCAAGCCCAATCCAACAGAACTCCTCTGGACAAAAAGAGGAGGAGAATTTGCCTGCTTGCACTCTAGATGATTGCTCCTCATGAGTAAACCAAGTGATATTCCACAGGTTGGAGTGCTGGGAGACAAGGGGAACGATCAACCTCTCAACCATGGAAGTTCAACTTCCTCACTTTCTAAACATCTTTGGATTTACAACTATTTTACAGTTAAAAGAAATCTTCCATACAGCATATTTACAAAAACTATCTGGTGAGTAAAAATTCATGGTAAAATAGAAGAAAACTTAACTACCAATTTAAAGAAATTAAAAAAGATAAAACAAGTAGCAAAAAGCTGAACAAGAATTTAATTTAGGAAATTTTAAAATGGATTAAGGGACCAGACAAATTTAGAATATTATGACTTTTGCTAAGACTTTTGAAAACTAAGAGTAAACAAACAACATTTCTGTGGAAATAGAAATTGCTTACCAGGAAAGTAATGATTGGCTTGAAAGCTGGCAACAAAATAATAATAGTAATTAAATCTGAGACTTCATGGAAATAGAAATGGGTACTAAAGGGAACTAAAGTTCTGATAAGCGATAAGAAAAGTGATTAAAATTTTAGTAAGGAATAAGAAAAGAGAAATCTATAAAGTGACAGGCAAAGTTAAGATGCTTAAAATGTTTCAAAGATTTTATGAAGAGTTGGGAAAAAAAGTTTTAACTGATTCAACAGCAATCGCCTCTGCACCTGCAAATGTATTTTTTGAAGAAAATTGTAAAAAAGTGAAAAATGTAACAGAAAACAATATAGAAGAATTTGGAATAGACAAGATGAAGAGCACATATATATTCTATCTAATGGAGAAACACTAATAAAGAATTGAGAATTACAAGACAGAACTGACAGAATGGAAATACAACTGACAAATCAGGAGATGAAAAAAGAACTTGATCAAGGTTACTTTGTGATTTACAAAAGAGGATTTGTAAAACCTTGAAAAAGTCTTTCAGATGGGAGAAAGTTTGAATGAAGATTCAATTCTACAACAGCAACTTGATGAATTTCAGATTAAGACTATTAGAAGAAGAAAAAAGGAATATAAAGTTGACTTGTTTGAACAGAATTAAAAGAAACATTTTAATAAAATTCTGGAAACTCTGTGGACAGTTGCTGACATTTGGACATAAAAGACAATGATTTTTGGATTTGTGAATGGAAAAAGGGGATTATGAGAAAAAGTGAACCCTTTTATAATTTCATAGTGCTCTAGTTTCTAGTTTGACTTCAGCTCTGTCTATGGCATCAATTCTGTTCTTGGTTTCTACTAGCTCCAAACATCCTATGACCTATAGGATGTGTTTTATGACCTGTTTATGAGCTATGACCTGTTTTATTCAATTATATTTTCTTATTTTCATAAAATTAGAAAGTTCATATGGTATTTTAAACAATGAAATAATGAAATGTTTCAAAAAATGATATATACCGGTATACATGAATCAATAAGGGTTCCTTTAAACAAAAATACAAAATAGAAATCCTTACATTTAAAAAAGTTTATTTTTACACTCAACATCTTATGTAGATTGCAATGAAGAGCTGTAGAAAGTTTTTTTCTTCATTCACTCTTATTCATCAAATATTATTTTAGAATTGTTGTGCATTATACATAATTGTCAAATTAGCAACTTTTGAGATTCAAAGGGCAAACCTACCGCAAACCCAAAATTCTTGGTTCCTTGGGTTTTTTTATTTAAATTTCCTCTCCCCAAAAAATGAAAATTAAGATGTCATTTAAAAAATATCAAATATTCAATAGTGGTAAAAATAATACTGTTATGAATAGGTAACCTATAAATCCACATGGTCAAAAGTAGGAAAAACAGCAGGTAGATATGACTAAATCAAAACCAGGGGGATATGACTAAATTAATTGCTATCATCAGGCCTACACACAAAAAGTCACAAAACATACAATGAATTTGTATAAATGAATGAATCTGCATTACAAAATTTTCTTATCCCAATATGCAAGCTAAAGCTAAAGACAAAATTTATACATGGATAGCCATTAAGGTATACTTGATAGAACTGTTTATATTTCTTTTCTAATCCCTGAAGACAAACCTGTAAATAGCATGATATTCTTTATCCATCATATTCCAAAAGCCTTGCCTTCCTCATTGCTTACACAATTAGACTTGCAAAAAAATGAAGAATTTCAAAAGTGTGAAGACTTACTGTATATGTTGAAGGCAGCCAAAATTGAACGGCATCAATCCTATTAAGACAATCTATTGAAAAGGCTCCTGAATACATTTTACTATGACACCTGCTAGATGTTTTTAGGATCCTAAAAAGAAAAAAAAATGAGATTTTTTTCCCTTCATGTTTGTCTTGGATCTGGTTTGGAGCTTTTTGGCAAATTACCACATCTTAATATCTTGTTTTCATTTTAATGACTACTAATGCTATAATCAGTCTCTCATTTGTCTCATTTTTAGCTTCTTTCTTTTTAACATTTTGCTCAACATTTCTATATTTTCTCCTATATGATCTACTTTGTTGCTGTAGACTGAGAGGTTATGATTTATTTCTTGTATCATCACCAGACTCTCAAAATAGGTCAGTCTGGTGAAATCTGCGAACCAAAATTCTTCTGCACCTATCTGCCATTTGAATCAGAGTTTCATCCAGAGTGCCCAAGAGAGAGGTAAAGAGATAGTGTTGTACTCAAGCCTCAATATGC
This sequence comes from Psammodynastes pulverulentus, assembly GCA_025802295.1. NCBI lineage: Eukaryota > Metazoa > Chordata > Lepidosauria > Squamata > Psammodynastidae > Psammodynastes > Psammodynastes pulverulentus. The sequence goes on from JAOYMU010000274.1 coordinate 28,108,123, forward strand.
AGCATTCTGACAGCATCTATAGAAAAAAAAGTGGGGGGTGGGGTGTCTACCTGAAGGAAATCTTCACCATGAAAATAGAAGCAGGAGTGGAAAACGTTTGCTTCTTAATTTTATGTGGCATTTTTATTTCTCCAAAATTCTGATATCAAAACACGGTAATTGCTATTTCTGCTTACCACCTGTCATCAGAAAAATTCACAAGTATTACTTTCACAACTCCAGAATGGAAAGAGAAGTAAGCTACATTTTAGAGCGCTGTCATTCTGGCAGATGTCTTCTTCAGTTATCCAGTCTTATAGTGATGAAGGCATAATGAAATGTAGCCATGATTTCCTGTCCACGTTAGGCCATAAACGGCATACCAGCTGAAGCTGCTTCCATGTATTGTTCAGGATTAGGATTTAGGGAGGATCTGTTATGGTTTGTCAACTGCCAGAAGAGCTGGAAGTCGAGTCAGAGGAGATGGAGGGGGTGCCTGGATTACCATCGGGGCCTGCGGAAGGCTCTGAGAAGCAGGAGGTCTCAGAGCCAGATGCAGAGCAGGGCCCATCCACTCATGCTCAGGCGGAGAGACAGATGTTTCGGGCCCTGAGCTGAGTGATGGGGACAAACAACTGGGGCCTATCCCAGATGCGTGTATGCACAAAATGCAGAAAGGAGAGCAACGCAGGACTGAGGGCCAGCTGTCCAGGAAAAGAAGGAGATGTTAACAAGCCTCTCCTGGCTGGGATATAAGGAGGAGGGTGTGGGAGGTGCGGTTGTCGGAGACAACCATTCAAGCTCCAGAAAGTTCCATCTGGCAGATTCCTTGCCAAGATTTCCTTGCCACTATCCAGGTTGGTCAGGACTCTTTGTATTGGGATTGAAGTGCTAATTGAGGCTCCCTGAGGGGAACTTAGAGACTGCTACGGCTTGTGAATCACCTAAGATATGTAACCTGGAGCTTTGTCAATGAATGCCATGTATTCCTGCCTTTCTAAATAAAAAGGGATTTCTCCCCACAAGTAGCTGTTGAATGGGGCTGGGTCAGAACAGGATCCATGATACCAAAAGGCCCTCCCAAGCATAGATTTTCCCTCGAATAGAGAGTTGCAAGCCTGTCTACAGCAATTAGCCAAAGCTAATAGCTACTGAGGGTTAATATATTTATATACAAGCAACATTTACATCTTAGTGTGGTTTATTCTAGGCTAATTTCTTTCTCCAGCCTCTGACCATCTCCAAACACTACTTTAAGTCTTCTACAACATTTTTATTTGGCCTTGTATGATGACAAGATGACATATCCCTCCCTCACTCCGACCCCATCCTCCCCATGTGTCTTTGATTTTAATGTTTGATTTTAACTTTTTGTTTTAACTTAGATGTAACTGAAAGCCGGCCAGAGTTATGGCAGTGATGGCTAACCTATGGCAGTGATGGCTAACCTTTTTGGCACAGAGTGCCCAAAGCACGCATGTGCACCTTCCCAAAATGTAATGCGTGTGCATCCCTGCGCATTCGCCCTGCCCACACCTGTGCCCCGCCCCCTGCGCATGCACGTGTTCCTGTGCATGCGCACATGTTTTCCATGCATGATTTGTCTCCCGCATGTGGCCCACCCCGTGCATGTGTGTACATCTCCTGTGCATGCACCCTGTCTCCCCATGCATGTGCGGCAGAGACCCGAAGACCAACTGGCCAGCAGGAGGTGCGTACGTAGGCATAGCAGAGCTGAGCTGGGGCAATAGCTCGTATCCCCACAGAGAGGGCTTTGTGTGCCACCTATGGCACATGTGCCATAGGTTCATCGTCACAGCACTATGGGCAACCAATATATTTTATAAATAAATAATAAATATTGATATTTCACTCCAAAAGATGGATAACCTTCCCAAGCTGTTTCATATATATAAAACAAATAAATGGAAAGGGGGATGGATACTTTACCAATCTATACTGGAACAACTATGCTATGCCTCCAGTATACTGAAACAGCTGAGGTTGCCATTACTTTTTGCTGGGTTGTCACAAATGTAGATACCAAAACACATGTTTCATGTTAGTCTGTACTTTATAAAGAAAGAAGAGATAGTTCAGTTCTCTAGGACTGAAGGGGGAGATGCAGATGAGCTGCCTTAGAGGCAGGATCATAAAAGTCATTAATAGTACTCTGGGAAAAAGGGATGGATGCAATGGTTGGTTGGTACAATAGACTTATTGATTATTGAATATCTATTGTTTTAATAAGAATAATATGGACTAGCACACCTGAGTTGAATTGGGAAGTCTTTACGCTGCTGAACTTTTGTCAATTTGAAGAAAAATTGAGAGAAATCTTCTAAAGAAAACTGTTGAGCATGATCCAGAAAAGATCCTTGAAAACTCAAAGAGAAGGATGCATTCTGGAATATGCTATCTTGTATATGAAGAACAGATGGTCCCTAGTGATCAAAAAGAATGAAACATGAAAGGTTTTATGACCCAGAGAAAAGGTTACCAGCCTCGCCCCAATTTCTATATGTTCCCTTATCTCTAAATTAAGAAATAGGTTAAGAGCTGAATGATGCATGCTTATATTAAATTCACATCAAATGCTGCAAAGGTTATATGAGTTTAGTTGCCTTAAACTAAAGTTTGGAAGTACAGGAAAAAAAATTGTCTTGCTATTTCAAAATTCAAGCTGTTAAAAAGGCTTCGGATGAGAAAGGAGTACAACACAATTAGGTATGCTTGCCAAGTGAGTCTAAGAAAACAAAACGGCTCTTGATGACTACCATCATGAGTTTCTTAATAAGGGAGAAAAATAAACAGCTATTTTTGTACTGTACATTCATCAAATCCTATGAATGCATAGGAATCCGTGATATTGTCAGCTCTCACAGTTAAACACATAGGAAATACAACTATATAAACTATTTGACTATATTGTAAGGCTACATTAACAGAATCTTGTTAAGTCTAAAAGTACAAGTGTGGCTTCCACTCTCTAGAACAGCATAGGTGATAAGGATGTCACCCTGTCTCCTAGTCCCAGAAAGCTTGAAAACGTGACTTTAGTCTCAGGTGTTGAGGTTTGTTATTTGTTTAATCACCCTGCTTCCTTTTATTGATTTTGCTGTCTATTATTTATTTATTTATTTATTTAATTCAGATTTGTAGCCCGCCCCATCTCCATAGAAGGACTCGGGGCGGGTAACACACACAAATAAAAGCACAATACAACAACATATTAAAACAATTAAAAATACCTTAAAATTAACATTTCCTGAATTAAATACTAAAAGAAGAATTTTCTTCCATACAAAATTTAAAAGATTTAAAATTTAAAAAGACCCTACCACTAAAATACCAATTTAAAACCGGGGGACTGGACCGGATGATGTGATTCCTGTTGGAATAACAGTAACAAGAGTTGTAGGAACATTGGAGGTCATGTAGTCCAACCCCCTGTTCGTGCAGGAGACCTATACTATTTCTGACAAATGGCTATCCTTAAAAGCCTCCAGTGATGGAGCACCCACAACTTCTGAAGGCAATTTGTTCTACTGGTTGATTGTTCTCACTCTTAGGAAATTTTTCCTTAGTTCTAGGTTGCTTCTCTTTTTGATTAGTTTCCATCCATTGTTTCTTGTCTTGCCTTCTGGTGCTTTGAAAAATAAGTTGACCCTTATTTATGCAGACCCTCAAATAGTGGAATAGTGCTATCATGTCACCCCTAGTCCTTGTTTTTGTTAGATTATGTATACCCAGTTCCTGCAATTGTTGTTTGCATGATTTAGCTTCTAGGCCCCTAATCATCTTCGTTGCTCTTCTCTGAACTCTTTCCAAACTCTCAACTTCTTTTTTGTATTGGGGTGATCAAACTGGATGCGGTATTCTAAGTGTGATCTTACTAGGTCTTACTAGAGTAAAAACAGTCCTAGTTCCATGTAGGTAATGAATGATCCAGGTGATGGATCAGGTAAGGAGTTGTGCATACTTCAAAAGGGAACCCAGTGTGCATTTGCTGTGAGAAAGTCCACAGATTATTGGAAAAACAATCTAAGTCAAGACCAATGCAATGCACAATTGGAACACTGCCTACAGCATTGGTTAACCGTCTCCCAAAAGGCGCCACGAATTGGAGAAACTGGTGTTAACAGACTAGCAGAGCTGGAAAAGTGCTTGGAGGTCTTCTAGTCCAACCCCCTGCATAGGCAGGAAACCCTACACCACTTCAGACAAATGGCTGTCCAATTTCTTCTTATAAACATCTGGTGTTGGAGCGTTTACAACTTCTGGAGGCAAGTTGTTCCACTGATTAATTGTTCTTACTGTCAGGAAATTTCTCCTTAGTTCTGAGTTGCTTCTCTCCTGGATTAGTTTCCATCTGTTGCTTCTTGTCCTGCCCTCAGGTGCTTTGGAGAATAGCTTGACTCCCTCTTCTTTGGGGCAGGCCCTGAGATATTGGAAGACTGCTATCCTGTCACCCCTAGTCCTTCTTTTCATCAGACTAGACACAGACATATGTACTTATGTGTGTAAGTATAATATATATATATTGAATAAACGAAGGGAAGATTATACAGATTATGATCCCAGATACACCTTTCCAGACATGTGGCTGTCCAGTCTCTTCTTGAAAACCTCCAGGGATGCCGCATAGGCCGTATGTAAAGCAAAGATGGAAGCAGATCAAGACCTGCAGATTTCAACACCCGGAGTTCAAGGGCTGTTCTTCACCCTTTCCTTGAGTGAGCAGGAAACGTGTGGCATTTGCGTCCCCCAAGTTAACCCTCAGGAACATTTCATTAGCCTGAATTGGCACTTGTGCTGCTTCGATTCCACTCCCCGCTGGTTGCCTGACTGAGCATCTGTCATGATTGGGTGGCGAAGGATAAGAGGCTTTGGTACACCGGCTGTCACTGCGTACCGTCCGCTTAACCAGGGAAACGCTGCTTAACAGAGGTGCGTCGAAGAGCAACTAAAGCCCAGGGACCAGACGAAGCCATGTTGGTGGAACGGAGCTGACTGGCTGCGGCCTGAGTGTGTCTGTGTTGCTGTGAAAGGGCTTTTGTGCCAGCTTAACAACGCAGGTATTCAGCTGGTGACCCTTGGATTGACCTCGGCCCACAACCCCAGTGGGTGGCCCCATAGGATAGCCTGACCTGTATTACTACGTGGAGAAGGCTTCTGTGCTTAGAACCTAGAATGATAGGGCTGGAAGGGAGCTTGGAGGTCTTCTAGTAGTCCAACCCCCTGCTTGAGGAGGAGACCCTGTTCCAGGGACGGCTGACTTTTTCGGCACTGAGTGCCCAAAGCACGCATGCACACACACCCAAAATGCAGTGCGTGTGTCCCCCGTACATGCATGTGTATCCCCGCACATGTGCCCCCACCGCCTGCACTCCGCCTCCCGCATATGCACAGCAGAGACCTGAAGATGAGAGGGAGGGAGGGAGGAAGAGAGAGAGAGAGAGACAGAGAGAGAGAGGTAGAGAGTCAGTCAGTCCCTGGCCTTTTGCCTTTGGCTGTGGCTGTGGCTGTGGCTGTGACAGGGCTAGGGCTGGCTACTGACTCTTCTCCTGCCAATTCTGCAGGCTGGCAGCTGGTCCCTGGGCACCAGTGCTTGGCAGATAGCGAGGGAAGCACGTGGCGGGGGGGAGGAGGAGATCAGCTCTTGGGCTGCCCGTTCTCCTTTGCCACGGAAGAGGTGTTGGAGGGGGGTGGAATACTCTCAGGGATAGGAGATGGGAGAAACAGTTCTTTAGCTGACCCTCTTTAGCCCAGGATCAACTTGCCCTCCTGCACAGCTACCCCTAATCAGTGGGGCAGGGCAGGTGCGGTCTTTATTACCTGCTGGATGTCTGCTGGATGCCCATTAAAAATATGGTCATCTGTCCCCAAAGGTGCTTTTTCTGGAGGCAACTGGGCTTTCTCATTTTTTGCTTTTGAAGAGGTTTAACTTCTCATCCAAGAAGCTTCTTCAGCTGTGACAGGATAGTGGGGAATGGGATCTTGGATCCTGTCAGAGTTGAAGAAGCTTCTGGGACGAGGAACGAAACGTCTTCAAAAGAAAAAAAACAAGGAAGTCCAGTTGTCTCTTGAAAAAGCACCTTTGGGACAACCCTGGAGGACTGAGAATCTCTACTACAGACTGTGGGCATCCTATGCTCTCCCAGACCGTCCAGGATGGTAGCTGATGAGCCCCCAGGGTGGGGACGTTGCCTTCTCTGTTAATATTGTTTCTTACTTTGAAAAGTAAGCCACCCAAAGCCAGATAGCCTTTAAATCTAATAAAATAAGCCAACAATACGGATGAAGCGCCTAATCTGGAGCAGGGAGCTGTGTCATTATTTGAGAGAGGAAGGGGGCAGGAGTGATCTGGGGGCAGGAGTGATCTGGGGGGCCAGAGAACTGACCCAGAAGACCCACCTGCCTGCCTTCTCTCCCCTCTGCTTTGCTTCCTGAGGCCAGAGAGCTGAGTGCTGAAGACTGGCAGTAACTGAACGAAGCTGTGCCCATCCCACTACATTTCTCCCCTTGTTTCCTAGGGGGCAGAACCTCTATTCTGCTCGGGTGCTGAGGTGGGATTCAGCAGGTTCTGACCAGTTCTGGACAACCGGTAGCGGAAATTTTGAGTAGTTTGGAGAACTGGCAAATACCACCTGTGACTGACCCCGCCTCCAACTCTTCTCTGCCTCCCAAGTCCCCACTGATTGGCTGGGTCTTCTTTTTGCCCTGCACAGGAGAACAGAGCTGGAAAGCAGGTTAGTGAGGTGGGGAGGGAATGGGAGTTTGCAGAATCCTTCCCCTGCCACGCCCACCAAGCCACGTCCACAGAACCGATAGTAAAAAAAAATTGAATCCTACCACTGCTCGGGTGCTGAGGCAGGAGAAGGCTGGGTGAACGCAGCTCCCTTTCTGCTACAAGGGACCTTTGGGGGCCTTAAGAGGTTCCCCCACCTCAGTAGAAGGGGCTGTTCCAACCTCATCCAGGGAGGGATGGGATCAGCAAGGGGCTGGGAAGCTTTTCTGGCCAAGAACAAAATCTTTCTGTTATGGAAAGCTCCATGCAAGGAGCCTGCTGGCTTTACTGCCCAGCTCGCCTTGATGTTGAGCACTCAAAAAACTATTCAGTCTAGGATCCCTGGAAAGAAAATTCTAAGCATGTGGGAGAGACGATACCCTTAAAATCTAGGATTTCTTTTTTAAAAAATCAAGGAATAATTTTAAAATCTAGCCTCTATCCTTTAAAGAAGAGAAGAGAAGAGAAGAGGAGTTGGAAGGGACCCTGGAGGTCTTCTAGTCCAATCCCCTGTTGGAGCAGGAGACCCTATACCATTTCAGACAGGTGGCTGTCCAATCTCTCCTTGAAAGCCTCAAGTGATAAAACACCCACGATTTCTGAAGGCAACTTCTGTTCCATGGGTTGATTGTTCCCACTGTTAGGAAGTTTCTCCTTAATTCCACATTGCTTCTCTCCTTGATTAGTTTCCAACCATTGTTTCTTGTCCTGCCCTTCAGGTGCTTTGGAGAATAATTTGACCCTTCCTTCTTTGTGGCAGCCTCTCAAATACTGGAATACTGCTATCAGGTCACCCCTAATTCTTCTTTTCTGTAGACTAGCCAAACCCAAATCCTGCAGCCATTCTTCCTATGTTTTAGTCTCCAGGCCTTTGATCATCTTAGTTGCTCTAATTATAAGCAGGACATTTGTAAAGAGGGAGAGAACAAGTCAGGCACCACAGCAGAGAAGGCCCACCTCCTGGGGCCCACTAAGTGTAGTTCCCTAGAAATTGGGACACTCCCCCTCAACAAGCCTTCTGTTGGAATACATGTTAGAATGTATTTGAAGCTGGAGGGAGGGTCCCAGGAAGGGATGTGGCTGGATGCAAGCATGGAAAGAGAAGCTGAAAATCCAGAAGGGGTCAGGAATCCAGGACACCATTTTAGGAGAGGCACCTTGTTGGTCAAGGAACGCAAGAACAAGAAGTCTAATTAAAATGACGAGAAAATGCTGCGTCAAGAAATTCTAGAAAATGCAACTTCTTGTATTACGAAGCAGATGAGCTGCTTTTCTGCTTACATAAGTAGGCAGAGGGCTGTAGGATAGAGAGAGATAAAACGTAAGACATTACGTAAGACATTACTATCATTAAAGTCAACATCGTTGAATTCCATTGACATTTAAAAGCGGGGTCAATTAAATGCGTATTTGGGAGTCTAATGCATCGTCCTTGGGGAAAGCATTCCATCAACTGAGAGTCAAGTGGAGAAAGTCCTCTCCCACGAACCAGGTAGATGGGGTCTGCAACAGCAGCAAAAGGGCCTCTCCTGCTCACCTGGCCAAGGGAGGTTATTGAGGTTCTCTCCTATGGCTTGGAAGGTGATACGTGGGTTTGGATGGGGATGACCTGACTCCAGCTAAGTGGTGGTGGGTCTTTGGGCCACCTAGATCTGGACCTCTTCTATCTTTAGCCTCAGACAGAGTCATTCTTCCCCATTCAAGAGTGGTGCAGAGTCCACTTCGAGTCCAAGAGCAGGTGGCAGTGGTGGCCTCTGGACAGCTCCATTTGATGTGCCAATTGCACCCTTCCTCCTAGATTAGAAGACCCTTCAGACAGTCACCCACCCCCTCAGGTTTCCATTACCGTAATGTGCTCTACATGGGTACTACTGAAAGCCATTAGAAAGCTTCAACTGGTCCAGAATGCAACCATGCAGGCGGTGATGGGCAGGCCTTGATACGTTGTAGATTTGACACCTCTGCTTTGCGAGCTGTGCTTGTTATGTTTATGCTTCCAGGGACAATTCAGAGCTGAGCCCTAAGTGGCGTTGTGCCTGGTTACTTGAAAAATTGTATGTTTCTGTGGCATTAGCCTAGCCACTGCGATCTGACAGGGTTATTCTGCTCTGGGTCACCATTGGTTAAAGTTTAGTATATTGTTGTCCAGATTCATCATCTGGTTCTCTGGTTCTACTGAATTTCTTGTTTTATTGTGAGCCATGCAGAGTCAGCCTGGAGCATTGTTTCTCAACCTTGGTAGCTTTAAGATGGGTGGGCTTCAGCTCCCAGAATTCCTTAGCTAGCACACTATGGGTACAAACTTTCACTCCCAGAATGCCCCAGCCAACGACCTGGCTGGGGAATTCTGGGAGTTGAAATCCATATATGGTGTTTGGGGAATTCTGGAAGTCCAACCACCTTAAAACTGCCAAGGTTGAGAAATGCTGCTGTAGAATCTTGCAATACCTGAATTGATTAGATTTAAGTCTGAGTAATCTATTCAAGTCTTAGCGACAGAAATATTCCCCAGGTAGTCAAATATTGACAAAAAAATGGTTCACCTGAGATATAAGCAAGCACTTCAACCCCCAAATCTAGACATTAAAAAAATTGTTTTGAAGGGAGAAAAGCCAGAACATTCCCCTGCTGTAGGTTCTCAGTTCATCTGGGACAAGCGGTGGGAGAATCCGGTGAGCAGCAGGTGGCCAGACCTACCTTTGGCAAAGTCAGCTCTTGGGACTGGACCCTTGTTGGGAGGAGAGGAGGAGGAGGAGGACAAGAGCCCAGCCTCCTGCTGGACTTGAGAGTTGTGTGAGAGATCCATGAGCAGCTCTTGTGGAGGTCTCAGAGCCAGTCCTGTTTCTCCGCCTCTTTCTTCACCTGCCTCACCTTCGTTGGACTCCAGAAACCCTGTGGAGCAGCTTCCTCCAACCTTTCTGGCTTTGCAGAGAGGCTGCTTGCACAAATGGAGCTTCGTCCACACGCATCCGCCTGCTGATTGCGTAAATGCAGCTGTACGTAGGCGCCAGAGGTGGTATTCTACCGGTTCCCACTGGTTCAAGTAAACCGGTGGCAAAAAAAAGCTGCTGTTCGGGTGAGCCAGTAGCTAAAAAATCTCCGATGATCAGCTGAGAGGATCAAAGAGTTCCACTCAGCTAATTGGCGTGTGGTAGGTACGCGCACATGTGTGGAAGGGGGGAGCACGCACACGCAAGCGAACCAGTGGTGGTCCCGGTAGCCACCCACCACTGGTATACACTCACCCACCACTTCCATGGCCTGGTTCTGAATGGGTCATGGCCTGATAGTGGGCCCCAGCCTGGGGATTGGGGACCCCCGATGGTAGCGGCTATCTATTTTTTCATCTACTTCAAAGAGCTGATGGTTTCCTCTCTGGATTAAATCAGGAGGCCTATTTCGCTCCTTCTCATGCATAGGTCAGCCTGTTGGGTCTCTGGGTTCCTAATTGCTCAAGCTGAAATGCAGGGCTCAGGGTCACGGAATTCTCCTTCATGACATATCTGGGTACAGAAAGGCAGGACTTGCCCCCTTAGCTGTGGGCTGGAAACTCAATCCAAAGATGCGAATGGATTCCCAGGAGCCATATGCAAGTACCAAATGACTGTGCGCCACTCAAGCTTGCTCACTGCTACGATGGACTCCAAAGATCTGTTGTTTTGCAGTGTATTCTGGTGACAGCTGGTGACAGCTGAACCTCCATGTCCAGAGGCAGAGTATCTCTGAGTAGCAGCAATCTGGAGAGAAACAGGAAAGGCTCTTGCCATCCTGTCCTGCTGGGCCAGCGGGGCAGCTTTAAGTTGCAAATCCAGGGCCTGTAATGGGTGAAGAATGTCCTGGATTGCACTTATCCTTCCTGGTGGGAGAGGCTAATCCTGAGCAATTTCCTTGAATTATGAACTGACTGGCCACTGAGTCTGGCAGCTTCCCGATGCATTAATGTGTCTGCCTGAAAGATGGAGTCTGCACAGAACATTTGAGGATAAATGGGAAGATTTCAGTCTGCCTGTGAAATGCCTGGTAAAATTCCACGTTTTGCTGAAAGTCTCTCCAGCCAGATTGCTGTTTCTGGATTTTGCCCTCTTCTCCATCCTGAAGTATTTGCTATTCCAGACCATCAGCTCATTGCAGAAGCCGTGAGATTAGAGCTGCAGTATGCAATTGCCAATGGCTGCCTTCTCCAACAGCTCTCTTAATCAAATCCTATCATCCCCTACCTTTATAGGTTTTCCAGTACAGGCAATATACACTGTACAGTGATGGAACCAATCCAAGAAAGGGGTTGAAGACACCACCAAACTGTTCTGATTACTACACTCATGTGTAGAAACTGCCAGCTAACTGTGCGTTTAATACTTCGCTGTTTGCCATGGTAATTTGTTATTTGTTAAATAACCAAATTTGTTATTTGGTAATTTGTTAAAAATTAAAAATTATCTCCTTTGACTTTTTCCCTGTAATTGTAGCTTGGATTGTCACTATCACTCCATGTGACATAAGAGCTGTAGAAAGAAACACACAGTGCAAGGAGCTATTTACTTCCAAGGTTGCATCATTGGAAATGGCCACGTTCAGTTCAGAGCATTTTCAACGTCACTGATGTACAGTGTTTATTATGGTTATGATATGAATATGGTTATAATTAATGTGATTAATAATGATAGATTGAGTAGTTCCTCTCGGCTTTTGTCTTTGAACCCAGAACGATTAGAGTTGCCCTGTAATTATTTTTCAAATTTAATTGTCAAATTTAATTTAGACGGACTCTCATTGATGTCATCTTGTGCTCTGAGGCTTTAGCTCAAAGCTGCTGCAGCTCTTTCCCCACAAAGTAGCACTTGTGGCTTTCTGGCCAAGGAAAATGCAACCCACTTCCTCCTTCTCTGGGAAGGCAGGTTCAGCCAAGATGGACCATGTTCTTCCTGCAGGGAAAGAATCGGGAGCTGCTGCAGTTCCTGGGGGCATCAAGGAGAAAAGTTGACAGAGCATCTTCTCAATCTTCTGGCAGCTCTGCAGTTTGCCTGGTCATTGGAACAGAATAACAGAGTTGGAAGGGACCTTAGAGGTCTCCTAGTCCAACCTCGTGCTCAAGCAGGAATCCCTGTATCATTTCAGACAAACCCTTCAGCCCGGCTTAGGCTTTCAGGGTCAACCACTTGAACCCCCTTCAGATATGAGTTCAGAGGAGAACGATGAGTTTGAGTCAGTAGTGGAAAGCACAGAGCCAAGTGTTGATCAGGATTGAAGGGGTTTGAAGAGTGATCGCCTGAAGGAGCAGCCTCAGCTCGGTCATCAAAGGACAGACAGGCTGAGGTTGAGTGAGGGGAGCCCCAGCTGCAGCAAGTGGGCCAGGAGCTCCAGGCAAGGACTGGGAGCAGCTGCCGCCTGTTAACAATGAAGAGGTGGAATCCGCACCTTCTCCCGATCCAAGAACATGTAGGGCAGAAAGGAGACAGACACAATGCTGGTCAGCAAGAGTGCTCACAAGGAGGCATCCTTGCTTCTCATGAAGGGATGCACCTGCATCGCTTACTTAATCCTGCCCCGAAGACTTGAGCATTGCTGGAGCAACGTGCCCAGTTCTGTGCCTTGTGTGCTCACGCTGTGTGTCCTGACCCGTTCAATGTGTGGACTGCTTTCCTGGACTTCATGTGTGCCCGTTCGACTCTGTTATCCAGTGATTCTTGCCATGCTGAGCTCAGTATCTGGACCTGCGCAACGGGGATGGCCGCATTCTGCACTAGCTGGAGTCTCCGGGTGCTCTTCATAGGGAGCCCCATGTAGATAGCATTACAGTAGTCCAGGCGGGAGGTGACAAGGGCATGAGTGACCGTCCGTAAGGCGTCCCGATCTAGATAGGGGCGCAACTGGCGTATACGGCGCACCTCATACAGAACTCCCCTGGTTACGGCTGTAACCAGCTGCGAAGATATGAAACAAGCATAGGAAAGACCTTCCCAATCACCCATCCACTTGTCTCTTCTTTTATCCTCTCAGCTGATCATCGGAGGAACTTGTTCGGCTGATCCAGTAGATTTTTTTTTACTACCGGTTCGCGTGAACCGGACCGAACTGATAGCATATCACCACTGGTTCCGGGGTCACGTGATAAGCAAAGTCAATGGGAAAGCCCGATCCACTTAACAACTGGGTCGCTCATGTAACGATTACAATAATTCACTTGTGGCAGGAACAGTCGTACAATGGGTCAAGTATCACTTAAGAAATGGCCTCACTTAGCAACAAATTGTGGTCTTATGTCGAGAACTAGTAGTGGCTTCCTTGGGTGAATAAGCTTTTTTTTCTGGCTCTTTACAAAACCTTTGTAAAATCCAGCTTTGTTTCCACGCCTGTGAAGGTGTTTGCTTTAAACCTGAACTTTCCTCCCTTCCCTAGGAAACGTACAACGGCATTCGGGGATCTGTTTTAATTTGTCCCCTGTTTTTATTTAATTCTTTTTTTAATTAATTACATTTCTTAGTGCTTAATAAACATCGTGTTGTCTGGGTATTGAATTTGCTTAACAGTTCTGATTATATGCTTTATCTTTTTTTTCCAAACACTGGAAAAACAGATTCTATGATAGCATTCTGCATCTCCTTTCTGCTTAATTTTCAATGTCAATCTATCCATTTCTGCACGGTCTAGTATCTTCTTTAAAAATCTCATTTTTCCAATACTGTGCGAAGATAATCCTCGCTGCTGTTACAAGATGTAATATTAAATACATTACTTACTAAGAGATTATTCTTAGTGTTCCAGATTGGGCCCTGATTTCAAGTTTCATTAACTTCCATTCCCAAAAAACTGTTTTTTAAAATTGATGGCCAGAAACATTTAGAGATTTTTATTATTTGCTTTCTTATGCTGTAAGAGTGAACTGCATCCATTTTAAGAAGCTGCTTAGACAAACCCACAGCTGCTGTATGTAGATAGAACAAAATGAAGACTTGTGAAAAGTTGGAAGGATCAGACTATTTCTTCACCTGTAGAATTGTCTGCACCTACATCAGTGTGCTATTGTGTGTGCATGCCGGCACCCACAGTGCAATGTGTGCGCGAACCCTCCCCCGGGCTCCAGAGGCCCTCCGGAAGCCGGAAACAGGCCCGTTTCCTGACTGCTGGTACTTCCGGGGAGGCATTTTTCACCCTCCCCAGGCTCCAGAGCAGGGGTCTCCAACCTTTTGGACCTCAGGGACCACCAAATTCATAATTTTAAATCCCGTGGACCACTAAT
>JAOYMU010000274.1:28149297-28164829 GCA_025802295.1 Psammodynastes pulverulentus
GAAAATATGTTTAAAATGTACCAATAAAACTATTTCAATAAAAAAAGTAAATAATCCATAATATCTTAATCATTTAATATATGTATAGAAACACATACAAGAATGCTTGTTATGATGTTAGAGATATGTCGGTTGAGGATGTGGATGTGTGAGGATTTTTGTCTGTTGGTGGACTTATGCTGGCTGAAAATCCAACCTGTTATACAACAAATGTTACTGTATATGGTTCAGTAAAGAATATGGATTTTAAAATGTACAAAGACATGCTTCTTCTGTACAAAGTAAATTGAAAGAATTATTATAACTATGCATACATTGTGAAAATCTACAGTAGAAAAATTAAATTTGTATACTTTGCAGAAAGATTTCTAAAGATGAGAAAATGATTGGAGAACTTTTAAGATTTCAAATACTGGGATAAAGTTAATGGGTTAGTACATGTTCCATTGCACAGAATGTTGAAAGAAGCTAAAAAGTCTGTGAATAAAGACTTTTGCCCATTGTCCTATATAGAAGTGAGAATTAATTGTATCAGGAGTTGAAGTGTGACTTGAATGTATTGGAATGGAGTGAATTCATTGGAAATGGAATAGTTAAATGACGGTACTTGTCAGATTGTATTCCATTTTTTTTCAAAAAAAATTAATGTATAGGGATAAAACTTGAGGTGGAAGTATTCAAAATTACTAGAATTTCAATTTAAATCCCACCCATTTATCTGCAGGGTATTCAAGCTGACTTTGAATGCCATAGTGAGCTTACATATTACAGATAAATATCTGAAAATAAATATATGTACAATCATAAAGGCACCGTGTAATCTATTGTATCAGATCTTCTTTTACACAGGAACCCAATCTAAAGTATTCCCAACAAGTGATACTTTAATGTGACCAGGAAAGAATAGAAGAATTAAGTCTTATGTAATTAATTATGTATTTATCATTAAGAAATCTTCCCTAATATTCAGTTGATGTCTGCCTTCCTGTAATTTAGGACCATTATTCTATATTATGTTTGTGAAGATAACAAGGAGCAAACCTTCATCTATGGCATACTGTCTCCTTTTAAATACATTTATCCTTTTCTCAAAGTCAAATATACCAATTTCCTCATTTTTTGTAAAGTTGTGGTTCCAGGCTACAAATAATCTTCATTGTATTATTTTGTATCTTTTTTCATTTTCTTGGAATGTTTCTTTTATAGTGAAGGAAAAAACTGTATTGTGATTATGCAGTCTGAAAGTCCATCCATGTTCAGGAACAAGTTTCCATTTATGTGAATAATATCATTAAAATTGCCATTAGTGAAATGTGGTAGCTAAGTCTGAATATCAATAGAATGAAGTAATGCAAATGAAGAATAAATGTTCCAAAATTTCAAATGCGAGTTTAGTATTGAAGGAAGGATAGAAATTGAAAGTTCAAAAACATGCAAATGGATAAATAGGTACCACTTTGGTGGGAAGGGAAGAGTGCTCCATGATGTCTTGCTGGCCACATTACTGTGGAAATATCTTTGGACAGCGCTGGCTTAATGGCCCCTGAAATGGAGATGGGCACCCATTCCTATAGTCCGCAATGACTAGCTGAGTAAAATCCACTGGGACTCCTTTACCTTTATCAGAAGATGGTGGTCATGATCACTCTAATTATGTCTTGAATTGCATGAAATCATACACTCTTCATATTTGAGAAAGTGCCTGCATCTGTTTACATATCTTTCTCTACTATTTTGTCAGTAAAGATTTTTGCAACTAAGCTCCTTGTATTACAGTATTACAATAATCATCTTGCATTGATTACTGTAATACTTTGTATGTGTAAACAAAAACTGAAGGTTGAAGTCTTTTGCTGTGGCATAAAAAAGAACTTATTTGCAGGTAATCCTTAAGACCACAATTGCGCCTGATTTTACAATGCAAATCACTACATTTGTTAAGTAATCACATGGTCATTAAGCTTATTGGGTTTCTCACATTGATTTTGCTTGTCGGAACCCTCCTGGGAAGCTTGCGGAATGGCAATCACATGACCCTGGGACGTTTCAACTGTCGTAAATACATGTTGGTTGCCAAGCACCTGAATTTTGATCACTGGACCATGGGGATACTGCAAAGGTGGTAAGTGTGAGTAAATCACTTTTTTGGTGTTATTGTAACAAAATGGTTGCTAAACAAATGGTTTTAAGTTGAGTACTTGTATAGATATTGTATATGCTGTGTTTCACATTCAAAAACCAAAAGATGCTTCAAACCATGTGGCTATAGTGCAGAGGGGAACTTTTCTGCAACTCCCTATAGCAAATGTATATTTCTTTTAATTATTTGGTAGCAACTGCATGATCCGAAACAAGATGCACATGCTTTAAGGAGTTAGACAGGTGTCATATTCATGCCCAGCATACACTTTTTGCCTTAAATTTGAAGTGCTGGGAAGTTATATTATTTAGTGAAATGCTAGCAATAAAACTGACCATTTTTAAGGAAAAATGTACTGATTCATTAAGGTTAATACAAAATTTAAACCTAAGGAAACAGAAAATCTATGTTTTAGGCTTTGCTCCACGTGTCTAATAAATGACTTTAGACAGACAACTCCAAATCTTGATGAATGAATGAGTGAATGAATGAATGAATGAATGAATGATCGGGATTGTGAGAATAATAAAACTTAATTTTTCAACTATCTTGTAAATATTTCTGATAATTGTACATGTAAATATTTTTATAATATGGAAACATTAATAAATTTGTTCTAAAATTGTACAGGTAGTCCTCGATTTACAACAGTTCATTTAGTGAATGTTCAAAGTTATGATGCCGAAAAAAGTGACTTATGATCATTTTTCCATTGCAACATCCCCATGGTCACAGGATCAAAATTCAAATGCTTGGCAACTGGTTGATATTTATGATGGTTGCAGTGTCCCAGGATCATGCGATCACCTTTTGGGATCTTCTGACAAGCAAAGTCAATGGGGAAACCAGTTTCATTTAACAACTGTGTTACTAACTTTACAAATGCAATGATTTAATTAACTGTGGTTAAAAGTTAAGAGTTAAGGGTAAGAGTCATAAAATGTGGCAAACTCACTTAAATGTTTCACTTAGCAACATAAATTTTGGACTCAATTGTGGACATAACTCGAGGACTACCTGTATTTGCAAAATTACTGTTCTGACCTCAGCTTCCCCAAAAAGCACTAAGCAGACTCTGTCCCAACAAAACCTCTTTTATTAAACAAATGTGAATTCCTCTCATTCACATTCAACCAAAGGCCTGGCAAACAGTCTTTCAAAGGTGTAGTTGTGATCACAGACTACTTACCTAGTTTGGAGAGCTGCCATGTAAATATTTTCAAACACAGTGCTGACAAGGAAAGACTTGGCACAGAGTCTCAGAGATGCACAGACAGATCTTCATACGGCTGCAACAAACGAATTGTTTCCTGAAAAATCCCATTCCCTTTTGCTCCTCTTTTAATCCCTATGGGAGGTGCCATTCACCGTCCACCTGTGGCTTTACTCCCAAGTTAACCCTTATTTCATAATTGTTCTTTTCTTTTTGGCAGCTCTGCGCATGCGCATGCTGGGAACAGGCTGCAGGTACTCCCCCGCCTCACTGCTGTCCGACTCCGAAGGCAGCTGATAACTGCCAGACTGCCCTGGCCCCATCTCTGCCTCTGATGCAGAGTCCTCGTCCAAGCCTTCCTCGGCCTCCAGGACAGGCCCATGTTCCTCCCCAACCTCCTCTCTGTCCGACTGTGCTGCCAGCTCTGCTGGCTGCTGGCAGGCCACAACAATTGCACGACACAATAATTTTGAATCAAAACTATTGCTACTGTTTTGAATGAAATTCAATAGGTTTTCTGTGCTACCTACCTGATTTGAATTTTGTTAGGAATTGTTTAATGAAGACCAGTTAAATGAATAATACTTATGCAGAATAATACTTCAGCATCTTCTTCATTTTTAAAAATAATCTGGACACTGCAACGTCTTAATAGAATGTTTTCTGTGCAAAGTTCTTATTCTGCAAACCTTTTTTGCAATTTAACATTTCAGATCTGTGACTTAAATCTTCAAACAATATTCAGGACATCATTCTCTATGATTTAATTGTATTCTATCTATTGGTTCTTATACAAGCAATGCCAATTTTCATTCTTCACAAAACCTGATATATTACACACTTGAAGGTCAATTTTATTCCTAGAGCATAACTGAGAAGCATTTGACAATAGAAATTTGTTTTGTTTTCTTCAACATCCATTAGTCTCCCTCTTTTTTGGGGGGTAAGGCTTGGCTTATCACTATATACTTCAAAGATTCTGCAAACCAGATGTGATACTTATCCCCTATAGCAGTTTTCTGTTTAATCTCTTATGAAGCTGTTTTCAGAAATGAGTATTAAAAACCTTTTTAAAAATTGCCATTAAGATTCTATGCAGCCTGGGAGGGAGCAGTTGGTTCTGTTGGACATATTCTTGCTACTTCTATTTTTCTTGGTTTGGTACCTTCACTATTTCCAATTTGCATGTGTAGTTGTAGCATTTTCCCCACCAGCCATTTCCCCCTACCTTTTACGTAGCCAGTTTTCTTGCCATTTCAACAATAACAGAACCATCACCATCATTCATTTCTTGTTTTCTCTTTCAATTGGCATTTGGAGATAGTTACTCCTATCATATTGGTAATGCCCCATGGAAAAGGCAAAGAAAAAATGACTGTGAATGCAAAAAACTATATTTGGAAGGAAGAAAAATCATGGAAGACATACTAGGCATGGAGATTAGTTTCTTTATGTACATGAAAGAACATCTCCACAGTCACATCTTACTTAAAAATGCCATGTCCATTAACCTGTAATGGAAGGCTTTTATAATTAATGTAGTTCTGTTATCTGCAAGTTGATATATGGCTTATCATAAATAGGTACAGAATGTAACATAAGATATTCTGTGAAGATTATTTTGGAGAATTTTTTTCTATGTATGGATAGGCAATCATCAGTTTAGTGAATGAATACAACTGCTTTGTTTGCTGTGATCAGAGTACATTACTCCTGTCTTTTCTTTCTGTTGCCTGTCTTACTAATGTGTATAGCATAATGAATAATTCTAAAATATATATTAAATTCAGGCTGAGCAGTATCTAAATGAGTGAGAAAAACTGTCCTATTAAAATAGACGAATTTATTAAAAAAGGATTAGGTATGGAAATGCTGAAATAGAAATGCTTTCATTATATATCTATAATGGAGAAAAAAAATTTTGCTTCCCACAGGAGAGAATTTTATGATTTCTATAGTTATAAGAAAGTATCATCTCTTCAAGATAGGCTAGGTTAGAAAACAGACAATACAAGGGATATAAGAATTTTTTTTATTGTTGTAGGTTTTAATAATAGAATTTAACCAATTTTTGCTGAGCCTCCCTTATAGGAACTGATACAAAGTATGATTATTTTATTCTATGCATTCATTGTTCAAATTCATTATTTTGAATATCTATCTCATGCCTTCTCCTTTGTCAGTACTGAGTTTCTCTGATTTTCACCTAACATTCGTTTATGTCTTCTTCAAAGTTATATCCATATTCCACTGTAGAAAGTGTTATATATAGCTGATTCTGTAGAAGAAGAAGAGTCGATGGGAGGTGCCTCTGCTGCTGTTTGGGAAAGGAGTGTTTGAGATCCTTAAATTTGTTACTGGGAGAACTAAATTTTTTATAGTGTTATAATCTGGTTTTCTGATTGTCAATCTTTTAATCATAAGTTCCATCAACCACTTCATCAAAAAGCCTGAGTCTTACTGTGATAAGTGGGAACCACTTTTTTCAAGAAGAATGTGTTTATAGGTATTTATTATGATATTTATAATCCACAGTAAGTATGAATAATCAAGATTTTTAAAATCTCATCTACTATATGCATATCAGTTTTAAGAAATTATTGACCTAATTCATAGCAATAATCTGGTAGCTATATATTAAATCAACTATAATTTTCAACTTAAAGAATTACTCAGTCTAAATGTACATGATTAAGAACTATGTTCAGTCTTCTCTTGGTATTATTGGCCTAGTGAAGGATGATGGGGGGAAAAATGGTCATGGCAATTCTGGACACCTTCCTGTATGAGGAACAAATAGGCTTCTTATATCTGACAGCAGAATTAACCATCAATATATCTGGAAGCACACTTTAAATGCTCACTATTAGGAACTTGCTTAAGCAGGATCAGATGATCACTTTGCATTTCGTTAGAGGGAAATATTGCCAGACCTGAAGTAATATGGTATAGGTGCTCCAGTGTCCCTAGGGTCACCAGTTATCTGCCACTCGCTGTTGATAACAATGCTGATGTCAAGAAGGAAGTAAATAAACTATTTTTCTTGAAGATGACTGATTTGTTTCTTCTTCCTTTGTTTAGTCAAGATATGATATACCTAAAGTAGTCAGACTGGAAAAGAGTCTACAGAATGAGAAGGCATTGAATTGATTAAAGGAGACACTTCTGGCCACAAGAGGGCATTCCAGCCTAGGAAATAAAAGGAGAGAATGCTTTGAGATCATTAAATAAGTTGAGTGGTATATTATTATGATTAGTTGTATATTTAGCCAGGTGTTTACTCGATTTGCCATTTTTATTCACTGATTGAACCTAATCCAAGGACCTGGGATAGGCAGATGCTGTTTTAGATGGTGTTAAACATTGTGGATGTTAACTGTTCCAATAAAGCTGCCTCTTGTTATTGACTGACAGTTATTTTGTCAATGCCTATGGTGTTCAAGTGGTGTTCCAGTTATGGAACTGTATCCAAAGCATCTGTTGCTATTGATACCGACTTTGCTTTCTTTTGCCATAGTTGTTTTATTTCTGTTTGCAGGTCTTTGTATTTCATGATTTTCAGTCAGAAAATGTCATGGTTCTCTTCACTTCTTTCTCTGCTGTTTTCCTTCTTACTTATAAAGCAAGTTTTTTATCTTCCTTTTATAGAAGAAAATTTAAACGAGTTGTAGTCTATTATTTAATTGCTTGCAAAATTTTATATTTCCATCATGTAGGTTCAATGGCTTCTAATGCATGAATTCTCTAGAATATAAAGATGGAGATGAGCCAGCATAATAATGAGACCAGCCTTAATCTCTACATAACCTTTCGTCCTGGCTTCATGCAGACTATAAAGACGAGAGAGAGAAAGTGGAGTAACATTCCCAGAAAGTCCACAATTAACCATAAAGCTTCCCTTTAGTTCCATCCTAAAAATATGGATCATCTCCCCAGAACTTAGATTGGCCCTGACCCTATCAGCATTTAGTAATACCATGAAGATATGGCTCTGCCACTGTGCTGGGACCAGTAGTGGTTATTGACTTTTACAATGGTTATTTTTGTTTTAAACTGGTTATTAACACTTTATGTTGTATATTGATTTTTAGCTTGTTTTTATTGGATTGTTGGTTTAACTGTGTTGAGCCGCCTGGAATCACTTAGATGAGATGGGTGGCCATACACATTGAATATTTTATTAATAGATATTAGGATATTAGGATTATGCCTGTTCTTTGTGAGAGTAGTTCTTGAAGATCAGTTTAATAAATTAATATTGAGGCAGAATGTGGGAAGATGTTTATTGTTTCTCCACATGTCAAGTTATCTAATTGTGTCTGAGTCTGTTAGCTGAGCAATGTCAAAAAGTTAACTTTTTATTCTGTTTGGTGCATCTTTATCTGTTTAAGTTTAATAAATTACTTCTTCAGAATTATAAGTTGGAATGTTTAGGCTGATGAATATTTGGGTACCTCACGACCAGCAGATAGTTATGAACATTGCAACATCCCATAGTCAGTTGATTGCCATTTGAGAGCTTCATGGCTGGCTTTTGACAAGCAGAATTAATGGAGAAGCTGCCACTAAAATCACAAGTCATGATCATATGATGACTTGGTTAACAATTAAATAGGAAGTGGAGTACATCCATTGCAGCCACATAATGTGTTGTTTAAGGATCAAATGATTTAGTAACGGAGTTTCTGGCTCCAATTGTAGTTGCTAAAACAAGGTCTATCTATATTGGAGACATTTTCAACATCAGGAATACTGCCACGTTTGTACAGCACCAATAATCTTATAACTATAAGAGCTAGTTTGGTGCAGTGGCTAAGGTGCTGGCTTAGAAATCAGGAGACTGGTTCTACTTCTTAATCATGAAAGCTGGTTGGGTGGCCTTGGCCAGTCACTCTCTCAGTCCAACCAACCCACCTCATAGCGTTGTTGGGGGGGGGAAGGAGGAGGAAGGAATATTATGTATGTTTGCGGCCTTGAGTTACTTATAAAGGAAGAAGGGCAGGATAAAAATCAAATAAATAAATACCTTCTGCACTAGCAAACTGGTGTCATCAACTAAGAGCAAGATAAAATGTATGGTCTGAACCAAAGAAAGACTCCAAAGCAACAAACAGCAGCTGATAGTAAAAAGAAAGCTAGCAGAAGGACATAGGAGATTCTGGATATGATTAATCAAATAGTGCCCATTAGCAATCAATCACAGAATAACTTTAGCTAACCAGCTATTTTGCATGGTGGAAGTTGCTAGTTTCCCGTCTTTTGGGGCTTCCTACTAACTATAATATTTTGTTGTATATACTTTCAGTAGACAAATGGTGTCTCCTTCAGTCAGATACTCAAAGCAAAAACATTGGGATTTCAGATCTAGAAAAGCCCAGGTTCCTCTCTTTATTTATCAGACTTCCTAGGAAAGTGGTAAATTCTTTCTCCTTGGAGTTTTTAAAAATAAGGATTGGGTGGGCCATCTGCCAGGAATGTTGTAGTAGATTTTTTTATTTACTAAAATTAGCTCTGTGAGGTAGTTCAGAGACAAAGCCCAACCAGAAGCATTACTTCGTATTGGTAGGTTACATTAACAGTATCTTCCAAGTATTTCTCCCCTCCTTTTACTCTCTGGAAAACTATGAAAGGTTTCTTCTGAAATGTTTCCCACACCATCCCCCTTCAGTAACCTGAGAATACCTCATGCCATTTGTCCCACCTGCAGCTGTCCAGCCTGAGGTAATTCCAACATACTATTACTCTGGGCAAGAGATTACACTAGATTGCCTCAAAGATTCCTTCAAATCCTCACACTGTGTAATTTCTGACTAATCCCAGACACAAGATCCAATAGCACTATGTACCTTAACAATGATTCAGTCCAAAGAGCTGTCACACTCACTTCTTACTACTACTATGTTGTCTATGGTCTGAATGGAATAAAGCAACAACTAGTGTTGCTGTTGGCAGCACATTTCATATTACTAGGTACGAGCATGCATGAGTGCTGTTCCACTCTGAAGTGATGCATTTCTACTACATGAGAGTATAAATATTGCATATTTAATAGCTAGCTGTCAGGAATTAGCATTAAGGTCATTTCTGGGGGGGAAATGGGATTTTCTGCCTTGAATGTTATGGAGAAATACTGTAAGATTGCAAGATAATTTGAAGATAACATGAAGTGTGAACTTCCTCAATACTTAACTCTGTAGAGTATTGTTCCACCTACCTCTTGCTTAAGTAACTTCATTAACCAAGGGGTAACAAACAGTATGCAACATGGCAAGACAGAGATAACTGTGATGCTTCAAACAGAAAGTATAGAAATCATATCTGAGGCTTTTTTTTTGCTCCAATCTGACAAATTTTCTGAGCCAAGTTCTGCCCATTACCACGTCTACTTGAATTCTGAGGAGCAGAGTGCTTTCAGAAACTGAGGAATTATAAATACCGATGAAGCAGAAACCAGTAGACCAGATATCCACATATCAGCATATACCAGGTGGCTTTGAAGGCTATCAAGGAAAAAGCCACATAGCCATTCAGTTTGCAAGATGAAGACATTTAGTCTCAAGTTTGAATGCAGACCTATATAAAAGTTCTTGACTTCTGAGTAATATTGTAGGCAAATCATCTTTGTGTATATGGTTTTATTCTTGTCTGCAATAAAGAAGCATATTGAGCTAGGTTGTTTTCTTCTGAGTAAAACTAAATTTTGAATAAAGGCAAGAGGTGCCTGGAGAGAACCAATATATATAGCTATGGTATGGTGCAAAACCAAGAGCTATAAACTAGGTCACTTGAAACCAGTTTCTATTGCTTCATTGCTGAGCTCAGTTCTGTGATTGATTGTGCAGACACATATTTTTAAAAAACATCCAACTTTAGTTTCCTTTGTTTGCAATGGTATATAGTCAGTGCCCAATGTAAATGCAAAGGCTGGTTAAGTTCATTTTTCAATGCCATTGTATCTTTGAATGGTCATTAAACAGGGCAGTCAAGAACTATCGATACTGTGTTCTCTTTTAAACATTTAATTTAAAAAAATTAAAAAGAGACAAAAGGTATTATCTTAACTTGTTACTATCTTGCTTAAAGTAGTTAACTCCACTGTAAGTCCTTTTCTCCAGTGTGGGGATCCGGTATCCAGGGCAGGCATGGGTTAACTCCTCTACTTCTCGCAATAGACAGAGTGGAATCTGAGGACACGCCCACTTGCCACTCATCCCCAGTTCTACTCTGTCTACGGCAGAGAACAGAGTGAGTTTAAGTCCCTCCGGGACATTCCCATATTGAATTTTCATTATCTGGTAAGAAGAAGATAGAAAGCGAGAAGGGTCTCCAGCCCGACACCACTTCGAAGAAAAGCATTTTTAAAAGTGGCGCCACGACGAGAAGGGCAGAGCGGATAGCTTTCGCCCGATACCGTCGATGGCTGCCATTGTGGAGAGCTCTGCGCATGCGCGAGAGGCCTGAGCTTATCAGGATCGCTGGAGAGCCGAGAAAGGGCTAGCAGTCTGGAAGCCGGCAGAAGCAGCAAGGCAGTATTAGTATTATTGCACTTTAAAACGCTGTCTGTCTGACCAGAGTTACGGCGTTTGTGCAAGGTCTGTGGAGCGTTGGGAAGCGATCAGAGGAAGTGGGAGTGGCTTCCCGATCGCAATTGAGCAGAGGCCATTGCGGCGGCTACTGCGCATGCGCGGCCAGGCTTCCCTTCCTGTAGTGCCGGACGGACGAGAAGGAAGGCGAATCTCTTGTTGTTTCACGGAGCTGCAAAAGCAAGAAAAATATAGTTAAAACAGACTAATCTAGGAGGCAGCTGCCGCTTGGAGGCAGCTGCCGCGATATCCAAAGGAAAAAAAACTGTGAGTTGACGGAGGCGATTCGGAGAGCGTGGAGGATTCCCCCTCCGATCACCATTTTGGAAGAAGTGAGGCCTGCCTAAGGCCTGGGTGGGGGCCTATCAATAATCCCTCGACCCCATAGCTCCTTAATCAGACTGTTACAGCTAACGGCCATCCTTGGAAACAAGGCAGGACCGGACTTTTTACAGCTGCAAAATAATTGGCCCAGCCATCATCACAGGTGATAAGCCTAGTTCTATGGGGGTGATATTATGGAAGCCAACATCTCCCCTAAAGAAGGCACTAGCAAAACCAGATGAACGACTGCCTCCAAAGCAAAGGCAGACAAGATAAAGACTAAGGCTTTAGCCCAGGTCAGGACCTCCAAAGCACAATTAAGAGCGGAGGAGAGACTGCAAAAGGCAGTAGAGAAATTGGCCACTAAGGCAGCAATGGAGGCAGAGCTAGCCAGGACCACTGAAGGCGAATCTGATTTGTCTGACCAGGACAGTATTCAACCTTGCCCTTCTCCTGCCCCATCTGCTAGGGCACATAAGAGGGGACAGCAGCAAAGAGCTGAGGAAGCCCCTCCTCACAAGCAGCTGCTCATCACTATTCCTGAGGAGTCAGGTCCAACTCCTTCGGCATGGTCAGCTGGATTGTCTCCCTCTCCACACCGTCTAGTTACCACAGCTCAGGTCCACCAAGCACCGGCCACATTCACTCCTACAGCAGCGGGGCTCCGCCAGGAAGGGCCTCCACCTTTGGACATCGAATGGCTTTTATCGGAAGCCATGAGATGAGGTTATGAGGCTGGCAGGCAACACTCTTCACCGGTGGCTCACCCGGTCCAGGTCCTCCCCCCCACCCTAGAATCAGAAGGCTCAAGGGGACACTCACCTGCTTGAAGGTCCAGAGCCCGGGAGACCAGCAGACCGATTCCACCTGAAGGAGAGGAGGAAGAAGTAGAAGAGGATGAGATAGACCATGAGCTATTGGAGGACGAGGAAGATTTACAAGCGGAGCAGCCCGCCTTTAAGGGCCTATTCCAGACACACGTTTCACTCCCTCCTCAACAAGGCTAAAGCAGTCACAGGATTGGGACTACAGGCCTCTACGGGCCCTACGGAGGCCAGAGGAACCACAGACATCTTGTTGCTGAAACCACTGAGACTGCTGACATTATACCAGCTCCAGGGCTGTTCCTACAAATGGTGAGGCAGCAACTGGAGGTGCCTGGGACCTACTCCAGTCCTTCTTTCGACAAAAAATACTTTAACGTGTCACCGGACCTAGCAGGGGTGCTGCAAACGTCGGAGGTGGATGAGCCCATTGTGGCGTTGGTCACACCGTCAGCTCCATTGGCGGATTCGGAGGATGTCGTCAAGCCGGAGGAGCGTAGAGCGGAATTGACTCTCGGTAAAGCCCATCAGGCGGCTGCCTGGGTAGTGAAGACCAGCACGGCAGCATCTTTTTTCACTAGAGCGGCGCTGCTATGGCTCAGGGAGCTGCAAAAGAAAGTCCCGGCGCAGGACATCAGAACACACCAGGACATTAATAAGATTATGGCTGCCACGGAGTATACGGCGGACGCCACTCTTCACTCAGCCAAGTATGGTGCGAGAGCAATGGCATCTTCCATCACGGCCCGTCGGCTGTTATGGCTGAGGCAGTGGCAAGCCGATGCCAAAAAGAAATGGAAGCTGGCCTCGGCTCCTTGCAGACCAGAGAACCTGTTTGGGTCAGTTCTGGAACCGGTCCTGGTTGAGACAAAGGAAAAAAAGAAAAGACTTCCTAGCCTGTCCAGGAGGGGAGAGAGGTTTTCCCCCCCTCCTTTCGAGGCCATCCATTTCGACCAGCCTATTCCACTCAATCATACCAGCGTCCTGCCAGAGGATTCGTTCCTAGGCAGCAGGAATTTCAGCAGGCGCAGGGGTCCAGGGACAGGTATCGGCCGCAATACCAGTTGAAGCGGCCCTTTCGAGGGGGATTGGGCCGTCCTTCACGGAGGTCCCGCTGACTACTGGCCAGACGTCCCCATTGGTGGCAGACTGCAGAGGTTCAGCGACCAATGGGACAACATCACATCAGACAGTTGGGTCAGATCAACAATCCGGTCTGGGCTCAGGCTGGAATTTGTTTCCCCCCCTCCCCCAGTTTTCATCAAGTGTCCCTTTCCACGGGAACCAGCCAAGCAAAAACTTATGGAAGAGGCTATTCTGCATCTGTTGTCCATAAAGGCCATAGAGAAGGTTCCTCCAGCAGACATCGGGAGAGGCTTTTACTCAATGCTATTTGTCATTCCCAAGGCATCGGGCGGCTGGAGGGCCATTTTGAACCTGAAGGGCCTAAACAAGTCCATTTATTACAGGAGGTTCAAGATGCATTCGTTAAGTTCCATCTTACAAAGCATCAGATCCGGGGATTTCCTCACTTCAATAGACCTCACCAAGGCCTATCTCCATATCCCCATACATCGCGACCATCGCAGATTCCTTTGTTTCT
This sequence comes from Psammodynastes pulverulentus, assembly GCA_025802295.1. Lineage (NCBI taxonomy): Eukaryota > Metazoa > Chordata > Lepidosauria > Squamata > Psammodynastidae > Psammodynastes > Psammodynastes pulverulentus. The sequence goes on from JAOYMU010000274.1 coordinate 28,162,985, forward strand.
GTTATGCGGGTCAGCACTTCCAATATCGGGCGCTTCCATTCGGGTTGGCCTCAGCGCCCAGAACATTCACAAAGATTCTGGCGGCCTTGGCAGCATTCGTGAGGTCCAAGCCCGTCAGGATTCAGTGCTACCTGGACGACATCTTGATCCAGTCATCATCGGCCAGGCTAGCCCAGCAGGACCTGAAGTTCACTTTACAAGTCTTGCAAGAACACGGGTTCTCCATAAATTACAAAAAGAGCCATTTAAACCCAACCAGAAAACTACTGCATCTGGGAGCTGTAATAGACTCGGAGAGGGAGATGGTGTTTTTGTCCGCCGACCGTTTGCTCGACATCAAGGCATTGTCGGCCAAGGTGAGAGGAGCCAGGAGAACCAGCTTACAAGCCTTGTCCCAGTTGCTAGGAAAATGCATCTCCTGCATTGGCATAGTTCCCTGGGCGAGACTCCATGCCAGGGAACTCCAGTGGTTCCTCCGTCCCTTCCAGAGAGTGAACATAGGGACGTCTCAAAGGAAGGTTATCCTGCCCCCGGCGGTGAGGAGATCCCTGCGATGGTGGTCATCAGACACAGTGGACCGAGGTACCCCGATTTTTGAACCAGAACGGGTAGCGATTACAACAGACGCGAGCCTCAGGGGCTGGGGAGCCCATCTCCGAACAAAGGTAGCTCAGGGGGTGTGGTCCCCAGAGGACCTAAGAAACAACATAAACTGGCTAGAGCTCAGAGCAATATATCTGGCCCTACTGGCGTTCCAGTCAGACCTGCAGGTTTCTCACGTTCTAGTCCTGACAGACAACGTAGCGGCCAAGGCTCACATGAACCGCCAGGGGGGAACCCATTCCAGGAAATTGATGGAGGAAACACGAGCCCTGTGCCTCTGGGGGGAGGGGCACCTCAGGTCTATCAAGGCGGCTCATATATCAGGGTGCCTAAACATCAGAGCCAACTGGTTGAGCAGGGTCACAGTGGACCAGGCAGAATGGCGATTGGACCCGGACTTGTTTTACCAGCTATCCAGCCGCTTCGGTTGGCCAGAGGTGGATCTATTTGCCACAGCAGAAAACACCCAGCTTCCCTGCTTCTTCTCCTGGTACCCAAACCCGGGGGCAGAGGGGGTGGATGCTCTTCGATGCAGATGGCCCCAGGGTCTTCTATACGCCTTTCCTCCAATTCCGCTGATTCCGGCAGTAATAAGGAAGATATTACAACAGAAGGCCTGGGTACTATTGGTGGCCCCCTTCTGGCCCAGGAGGCCCTGGTTTGCCGACCTCCTGTCCCTCTCAACGACCAAGCCGTGGAGGATGCCGGTCCGTGAAACTATCCCAAGGACCTGTCTACCACCCGGAACCTCAGTGGCTGCATCTGACAGGATGGCTATTGAGCGCCACCTCTTGAGAAGAGAGGCCTTTTCAGAAGGGGTTATCGAGACTCGTCTGGCGGCGTCCCTCTACACGAAGGATCTATGACGCTTTGTGGAAGATATTCTGTCGATGGTGCCATAGAGTTCAGTGTGACCCGTTTAACCCTTCAGCGGCACAGTTACTTGGTTTCCTACAAGATGGACTGGCTAAAGGCCTAGCCCCCAACACATTGAGAAGGCAGGTGGCTGCACTTCCATCTGTTTTGGAGTGTGAAGGGTATCCTTTCTTGGCTCATCTTCCAGTGATTAGGAGGTTCCTAAGGGGAGCCTCCAACTTGCGGCCTCCAGTCATTCACAGATTCCCGTCTTGGGATTTGTCACTAGTTCTGCAGGCGGTGGCTCGCACTCCCTTTGAGCCCATCAGATCCATCTCTCTACAGCTTCTGACATACAAGGTGGCCTTCTTAGTGGCCATAACGTCG
>JAOYMU010000274.1:28260516-28272921 GCA_025802295.1 Psammodynastes pulverulentus
AACCTAAGGAAATAAGACATTCTGTCCATCTGTATTGCTAATATTTCATTTGTCTTAGTCTCTTCCCTCCTCCGGATTGCCTGCATCTCCCCCTCCAGACCCTGCACCTTCTTCTTATTTTCTTCTGACACCTGTTGAACGGAGTAGCTTTTTATTAGCAACATTTATTATAAAATAGTTCAGTCATTTAATAATCTGTTGAGAGATAGAAATTTGGTCATGTGATGCTGGTATCTATCTTAGGTATCTTAGGTTCTTGTAATAATTCAGTCAATTTAGTTTTTCAGGCAATCATTTACTTCTTAACAAACACATATATGTTCTTAAAAGATAGTTGTAGCTGATTCAGAACAGTAGCTACTTTAATCAAAACCTAACAACGCTATAGATAGACTCCCAGAAATAATTTTTGCAAAGGCATTCATATGGTTGAACAAATCTTTATTCCTTAACGTCAAGATACCAAATTGCAATTCCTAAAATACAATTTCATTGTGCTCTGAGAAGATGCTGGCCATGTTACCCATAGTAACTTGGACCCCAAGTGTGAAAGGGAGAAACACTCAGATTTCCAAACTGTTCCAATAAAAGTATTGGTCTCTTGGGCTGGTCTATCTTATAAGGCTGACATTTGATACATTGATCAGCTCTTTTACATCGATTTCATAATAACAGCAGTAGCCTTTCAAAAGTGGCTAGGAATTACCATTTATGTTTCTTAAAATTTTCTAGAATACCCATGTTAGTGTCAGTCTTGGATACTGTAGGACATTAGAATGGAAATTAATAATTTAGCTTTATAATTCATAAATTCAGGATTATAGCAGGTGTTGGTTGATTCTGCTAAGCTGTGTGATTCCACAACTGCTATACAATCAATTGCAAGCAATAGAAACGCACATGGTATTTTGGCCACAGCTAACAGTTGTTCCCTGGTTTGATTGCAACACTTTTATTACAAAGAGCAACATCTTGATGGTAAAATTTGAAAGAATTTACTGCTGCATCAATAAATGAGATCAGAGACTTGGGAGAATTAACTTTGGATTCCCATTTATTCATAAGTCAGTCAGATTTACAACACAAGGATAAATATGGAGTTTATATTAAAGAATTTCCATACTCAACTGGAAGCTTTGGAAACAAGAATGCAATGATCTGTAAAATACTTTTATAAAGTTCCTACTGATTTTCTCTTACTGGAAAATATTTTTATTAGTGTTAAATGTACTGCATATCTTGAAGTGTAATAACTAGGAAAATTTCACAGATTATTATGAGGGGAAGTACAATTATTGTTAAAACTGCATTTTATATTTCAGAAGAGGAGCTTCATTCCATTTTGCACAGTACAAAAATGTGAAAATATTCCTGACATTTATGCGTAAAGCAATTCTTTATATATACCAATCATAAAACAGGTATCAGCTTCCATGCAATAGGTCTAATCTGATTTATCTTTTGGGTTTGTATCTTGTATGTCAGGTAAATGAAAGAAATATGATTAAACTACAGAGCACACTTTCTCGTATCTGTCATTTGCTGCTTCTGAATATGTTAATTTTCATGTTTGTAAAGCAGACTTTTTAGTTTGTATAATTTTCATTCTAATAACACAAGTTGCCCAGGTATTTTACAAATTGTCTTTTCAAACAGGGGAAAACATTGTTGTTGTTTTTCCTAAGGCAGAGAGTGACTAGTCCAAGACCTCACAGCTGGATTCTGTGTCTAGGGCAAGATAAAACTCTGGTTGTTGTTGTTATTTTCTGTTCCTTAACCAGCAAATCAAAGTAGTTCTCATGTTAGTTGTATATATCCAGTTATTAGGTCTTTCACAAATCTGATCTGGAAAGAATCACAGAGATTACATTTTGCAAGTGGCATCTCTTACACTAATAAATAGATATGGTCAGGTAGAATCTAAAAATCTCCTATCACCCAAAGTGAATTTAAATAGTTGGAGTGTAAAACTGGATGCATGACTTGATTATTATCTTAAATTATTATAAGGGTAATTAGACAGCAGTTCAAGGTTTACAAAAAACAGAAGCAAAGCGTTATTGAGACAAGATGCAAAATCAATCTAGGTTTGATTAGCCAAAATTCTTGCCATCCATCAAAGATAGAAATCAAAGTGTGCAGAGGGTATCATCATTATCAGCAAAGATCAGAGTGTTCAGAAAGGCTTTTATAATAAAGGGAAACAAAAGCATGCAAGAGTATTCATTGTTTCAGTGCCATACTGCATTTGGGGAGATTCTTAAATATAGGATGTTCCCAACTTCCAGCTCAATATTGTGTGATTCTGTTACCCCTGATTCCAGGCAGCAATTACATGAGACTCCAACATATCCCTGAGTAAGCCAGCTTGTAATAAATGCTTATGGGGTTTTTTTGTGTGTATTTGTGCCTTGAGGTTTTCTATTTGGAAATGGTATTGTTCCTATGGGCTGGATGGTTTTCTTTCCAGGTGTAGATCTTTGGGTTGAGCCTGAGTATGTGAATCATTAGCAACCTTGTTTCTCTTCCTTAACATAAATCATAGGTTAGTTGTCTTATTTCTCTGGACTCTCCTCCAAAAACCATTTCATCCTTTTTCCTTAATTAATTATTCTTGTATATTTCCATAAAAATGATGTACCCTCCACAGCTATTATATTGTTTAATTGTTTTATTTTCCTTAGTTTCAATGTTTGTGTACAATGTTTGTGTACAATTCTACATATGTTTACCTGGAAGTAAGTCTTATAGAAGTTATCTTCTCAATAGATATCCTTCTCAAAAGACATTTATTGGATTGCACTGTAGTGCATTATTTTGAATTACATTTTTGCAATTGTATTTTACAGTATTTGCTGTTTGTATTATCATCCCAACTGAGTGAATCTTACTCCAGTGTCTTGCTTTCACAACTGTGACATAGGAATCCAGGTATCTCTACAGTAGAAAGGGCCTTTGAACCAAATGTCACCATTAAAAGGAAGTTATTGAAATTTGACAGTAAACATCAAACAAATAATACATAATTTCCTACAGATTTTCTGCAGGCAACAGGAAGCAAAAATCTTCCTATTTCCTAAGCAAAATATCATTTTGATTACGGTTATTACAAAGCAAACTTCAAAAATCCATATAAAATTCTAGGCACTATTCTTATGTAATATTATTGGACATTATCCATTGTCTTCAGCTGTCAATGTCCATCCCTTTCTCCTTCCCAATGCTAACATAGGGTAACTTTGGTAATAAGCAGTATTGTTCTTATTGATTGATTGATATGCCAAAAAATCATTTTAGACTCCTAGTGACCAGATAGATTTTCTCCATGATAATATATCCCCTAACCTCTTCTTTCAAGTGTCCCAATGTTACACTTACTACTCTCCATCTTGTGGCTGGATATGCTCTTCTCTTTCCTTCTACCTCTCATTGAATAAGAGAAAAGAAACTGTAGCACTCCCTTCTTCTCCTGTTATAGCTCCCACACAACTTGCTAGAGCACTGTTTGATTTTTATTGCTGTTTTGGTCTTTTATTAAACTTATTTGGGAAAGGATAAGAGAATGTAAACACATGCTAAGAAGGATAACTATGATTAGATGATTAAGCCTTAGGAGGAGAGACTGTGGAAACTGGTATATTTACTCTTGAGGAAATGTAGTTGAGGGGATTTAATAGCACCAGATGGCATCAAGATTTGTTCTCTACCATCTCAAGAGTGTAGCCTGCAGGATCAAAAGTCTTAAGTTACACTAAGAAAGAATCTAGTGAAATAGCATTTAGACCACAGAAATAACTATCTAGAAAGATGGTAGCTCTCTGTTGCTGGAATGTCTTCGAGCAAAGGTTGGATAAACATTTGTGAGGAATACTTTGCACCCTATATGGAACAGGAAGTTGGATTCAGAGGCCTAAAATATTTTTTCCAACACTGCAAGAATTATTTCAGCAACCTTTTATCAGATACCTAACTTATTTTGCAAATATTTCCTGAATCTTTAAATAAACCAATTGTGTGTCCTTTCTAACCTGGTGCCACAACTGATGGCTCATGGAAATTATAGATTCATGCATGGCATCTGTGAATACTTACATGTTATTATTGGTGAAAGGTTTGTCACATAGAAATTTCAGTTGAGTGAAACCATCTGCCAGCTGTTCCTTGGTTTTAAAAAAGTTGATTTCAACTGATGAGCTATATTCCTAAAAGAATAAAAGAGTTAGTGGGAAGAACTCGTAAGTATCTTCATAAACAGCTGATGATATTTTTAACATCCCCATTATGCTGGGATGAAGGAACATATGCCGCACATTCTCTGGTTGTAACTTGACCTTTTATAAATCCACAGTGAAACTCCATAGACATTCCATCCTCATCTCATTGTTTATAACTTGAGATAAAAATCTACTTTTGAACATGCTAATGAAACTCCAGAAAAATAGAATGAAGGAAGATTTCTTTAAAAAAGGCTTTGGGGTTGTTGTTTTTTTGCATTTTGAAACCTGCAATTTTAATTTGAATATGTTCAATTTCTTAGCAACTTTTAATTACTTTTGAAGTTAGCAGGTTTCACATATGAAATTTCCTAAGTCATGTATCATAAGATACAATTTTCATTACATACCACCTATCAGAACTGATATTAATTACTACTCAATAATAACCAAATATAGTTACAAGTGTTTAATTAGTACTTTAATGCAATGCCTCAAATTGATTCAATAAACATTTGAAATATAATTTGAGTTTTCCAACCAGATCGCTCCCCTTTTAACTTTCTTTTTTTTTTCAGTTTTGTGAAATTGTATTAAGGTTTACCTGAATATAAATATAAAGGGCAAAAATGCTTAAAATGCCACAGTCAGATAAAAATAAAGAGGCATCCTAAGAAATTTCAGCTTACAAGTCTTATAACCTTCATTTTTCGAAAGTGGGCAGAAATTCTACTTGGCTTCAGTCTGGCACAGTGACTCTCATCCACCTGTAAAGAGGACATCTACTGCTAATTAGTAATTAAATCTGGACTAGACAATTCCATATCTGTTTTATGTATTATTTTATTGTCATGCAACTATCCAGATTTTTGCAATCTATATCTAAAAGCAATGTAATAATCTTGCTCAAGGCCAGTTTGCCTGTCAGTGTCCTTCAGACCAGAGGTCTCCAACCTTAGCAACTTTAAGACTTGTGGACTTCAATTCCCAGAATTCCTCAAGTCTTAAAGTTGCTAAGGTTGGAGCCCCCTGCTTCAGAAAAATAATTCCACATGGATGGTGCTTGCAATTCAGTTATTGTTGATATCACAATAATGATATTTGCCATCCTTATATCACAGATCTTTGAGGTTAGCAACATGTCTCAGTTCAGAACTTCTCAAATATTGTAGCAGCATAACCCTCTAAAATACATATTGATGGTAATGCTAACAAAGAATAAAAATAAGACAATAGTGATAATAATGTAATATTGATTACATATATGTAATATTGATTACATATTAGTCTATGCTGAAAGAATTGAAATGTATCCATTTTTGTAACTTTTCTGGCATTGTAGTCCAGAAGCTCAAAATACCAACTTCCCAAGCCTCTTAATAGCTGGCATTTTGTGCTCTAGAAGCTCGAGATGCCAACTCCCTAAGCTTCTAGATAGCTGGCTGGAGATTATGATATTTGAACCACCGTAGTCCCTGCATCTGAAAGCAAACTAAGTGGAAGGCAATTGGTGAGGCTGCCTTTCAAAAGCAGTGAATTTCATCAGTACATATCTTGATGGTAACAAATCCTCTCAAGGGATGAGTAGTCAAAGGGTAAAAACCCAGATTGTTGGAGAGAATATGCTGACCAGTGGTGAGATTCAAAATTTTTTACTACTGGTTCTGTGGGCATGGCTTGTGGGCGTGGCTTGGTAGGCATGGCTTGGTGGGCATTGGCAGGGGAAGGATACTGTTAAATCTCCATTCCCTCCCCACTCCTGTGGGAAGGTTAGGGCAAAATCCCATTCCCTGCCCACCCCACTAACCTGCTTTCCAGCTCCGTTCTGTGCAGGGCATCAAAAGAAGATCCAGCCAATCAGCTGGGACTTGGGAGGCAGAGAATAGATGGGGACAAAGCCAACCATAAGTGATATTTACCAATTCTTTCCGAACTACTCAAAATTTCCACTACCGGTTCTCCAGAACTGATCAGAACCTGCTGAATACCACCTTTGATGCTGACTCTGTAAACTTCTTAGAGTGGGCTGTAAAGCACTGTGAAGCGGTATATAAGTCTAATTTCTATTGCTATTGCTAGTTCACTTTTCCTTCCTCCTGCCAAGTTCCTCATCTGCATCTTTTGGCTCTCTTTAACAAGCATCTTCAAAGTAGGGAGGTGAAAGGGGAAAGATGATAAGAGATAAAGGAGGAATTGCATTGCAGGAGAAGAAATAAAAAAATAAGAAAGTGACTCAAACTTTATGAGGGAGCTCTGGAGTCTGGAATTTGTCATTTGCTTTCTTTAACTATTTTGACTATCTAAATACCCCAAGGATTCCAGCCATGTTAATCCAATAATTGTGGCCATCATAGAATAAATCAGGAGCTCTTCTAATCTTAGGATATTTGTTTTATTCAATAGGCTGATATATCACAATATGCAGTATAAAACCATTGAAAAAAATGCAAAGCAAACAATCCAAAAAATAAAAGCAAACTGAAGTTCTAAGACAGGATTGTCAAACTCAAGGCCCGTGAGCTGGATCCGGCCCGTGGGCTGCTTAAATCTGGCCCATGAAGCTGGCCTGGAAATAGCAAAGGACCGGCCGCAGTGCCTCTGGCAGCCAAAAGAGGGTGTGGAGGCACATGGGCTCCCCCTGCCCCATTTTGGCCAGAAGGGTGCTGCAGGATTGTCTCTCTCCCCACTCCGGCCAGCCCGCGGAGAACTACAATGCTGATCAGGTCCTTGAAAAAATCCACCCCTGTTCTAAGGGAAGAGTCAGGTTTAAAGGACTCATTTAAATTAATTCATCTTACTTTGAGCAGAAAACTTTCAAAATCAAGACAAAGTTGATATTGTCCCATGTTATTTTCCAACAATATGAACCAGATGTCTATGGCAAGTGTATAGGCAGTATCTGAAACCAGAAGCCTTGCCATTAATATTTTATAGAAATGAATTGTTAGATGCAGTTTCTGTCTGGTTCTAAAATTAATATATAGGCTATTGCCTTTATTACATGGGTTTTCTAACCTTTTTCAAAAAGCTGCTTATCAGAATAGCCTTTGAATTTCAGTTCCCCTGTTGGGCTAAATGTTATATTGCCTGAAGAAGTGCTTTCTTTTGTCCGTCTTAATTTTTCACTATTCAATTTTACTGGGTAAGCCTGGTTTCTAGTATTATGAGAGATGGGAGGGAAGGGGAGGAAGAGAGAGAAAGAAATAATCATTTCTTACTTTCTCCTAACAGTGCATACATTTTGTATGGCTCTTCTCTGCTTCCTTCTATGCTTCCTATGCTCTATAGAAGCTCCATACTCAAGGGTTTAGCTAATGCAGTGACAGTGCTCTACAGCTGGGACAGGAAAGAAACATTCAACAGCAGACAACCAACTAATCTTGGTTAAAAAGCAACATCTCTAAGTGATGTTTCTTGAGGGAAGTTAGTAGCAGTTATGTTCTTCATTGTCCTAAATCAGAGCTGACATGAGCTGACATATGCTAGTTATTATACTTTGTAAAGTGAAGAATTCCTGTCTTCATTCTGATGGTGGCGTAGATATTCAAAATCACACATTCATGAAAACAAATGCTTCCATTATCTAAAGGCTTTCTGATTAATGGTTCTCAGTACAACCAACCAAAAGACATTAGATAGCTATTCCATTTTTTGTTTTTAAAATATTTTATATAGAAGGCAAAAAGTTGGGGAAATTAATATGGAAGTAACAGTGAATTACAAATCTAAGAAGACATAAAGTTCCACGAGTGAGGATAAACACAATTTTCATCTGAAAGCACATATAAAGTCCACGCATCAAATTTTAAGATATCTGTTTAAATATTTGTGTAGACTAAAGCCATCTGACAATGAAATTTTGAAGATGTTGACAAGAGTTTATAGATCACATTATCAGGAACAGATGAGTATTACTGGAGCCTTGCAGAGAAGAAATAAAAGAACAATAGGGTTTCCTGGCAGTAGCTAATGATGATGCTTGCAAAACAAATGAACTGAATAGAAACATGAGTTCTTCTACCCAGTGTGTATGATTAATGTGTTAGTTATAATGGCGAGCAATATACGATTATCTTTATTCTGTTTTCTAATCCCACTTATGTATTTATTTCAAAAAGAAGTAAACAGCATGACTGATAAGAGCTAGTAAGGAAAAGCCAAATCTAACCACTGCAGTTCCATTTTTAATTTTGCTGTTCAAGAGCCTGCTTTGTCTATGTATTATGTCCATAGACAATTGGTTAGTTTCATCACACTGTGACTCAAATGTGCTTTCCTCCAAATATTCTCATTGGCAAAGTATGAAGATTTAAGGACACAACAGATAAAAACATGAAATAAATAGGTGAGATCCTAAATGCTCTTGTAGGTTCCATTTGTTGTTATGTTCGATGTATTTTCCATTTTTTTCTTTCACAAATTCACGGTTGCCTATCTGTTTCTTCCTACTGTGTTTCTTAGAAAATGCAACTGGGTCTTTTTCTTTTGACCCCTGAAAAAAACAGCTAGGCCTTCTAATTTCATAATTTTTTTTTCATAAATTCATAATTTTTTCCCCACGCAACTCGCCTAGTCACTGGGCCGCTTCTTTTATGACCGAAAAGAGTGAGCAACATGACCCACGTGCCTCACACACCCTTGCCTATCTATAACGGTCACTCCAACTACCGGTAGCTGTCCACCTGAAAAAGCCTGCCATCGTCCACTCCAGCACGCCTGGCCATCGGGTCACTTCTTTTGCGGACAAAGAGTGTCCCCTGCTGCCTGAAGTATATAACATTTGTTTGAGTGTTTATGTTTGTCCCGACCCATGTGGCCCAGTGCAGCAAGGAAGACCTTTTGCAAAAAAGACCCCTATTGCAGATGGTTATATAGTAGCCCTGGGTAAAGTAATCCCCTTTTGCGACCTCCTGACAGGCAAATCAATCTGGATTTCTCCATTGACTTTGCCTGTCAGGAAGTTGCAAAAAGGGATCACTTGATCCAGAGCTACCGTACAATCAGTGGCTGAAGAAATACCTGAACAATAGTAATTAGATCTATAACTGGGTAAGACAATAATATATTATTATATCTTCAAGATATCTTATATAAGATATCTTATATCTTACATCTTCAATACATGGTTTCCTTAGTACTATATAGACATTTCAATCCATTGTCAAAATAAATATTATCAGCTACACTAAGAATTATGATTGCATCCATTAAAAGTGAAGGTTTGAGATTAACTGTGATGGTTGCAGCCAATCATATACATCTTTCATTAGGAAAAATGTTAGATTAGTATATTGATTACTATACAATTGGTGCTTGCCAATGGCATTATTTAAAACTCGTGGAAAGAACTTTCAGTTATTAAATATATAAGTTTCGGATAGGCTTCTTTGTTTAACTATGGAATTTTAGTTTTTAACATCCATCTTTTTTAATTCCTATTTCAAGTGTGTAGATCAAAAAGGTATTATATCAGGGAAGGGATACTATCTATCTTTGGGTTCCAAATCCATCTCTAAGTGAAAGGAAACAAAACTGAATTCTTGTTCTCCTCAGGGACCTCTTTATAAATAGATAAAGAACTGATCTGAAAGAGGGAAGAGTAGGATTACAATATCTTCTGTTTTTTTCTCTTCGTTCTTATTTCTCTTTGCCTCATTTTTACATCAATGTCTCATAGATTCTGACAGTATTTTTTATTGTTGCCCTAGTTTTATACCTGAAGAAGAAAGGTTTTCTTATTAACTTTACATGTCATGTGCTTTACAGACAAAACTTTAAAAACTTTGGTGTTTAACATAGTCAATTTCTTTTTGACTTTAATGCACATTAGAGAAAGTTTTGAGGATAGAGGAAAAAAGTACCTAGTTTATTCTCTAGAGAGTATATACTGTGTACTGTAAGGTTTAATCTGGTACAGAAGATTCTGTTTGATGAATACTAATGAAATCATACTAATATGAATAACAAATTAGACTGTATTTAAGTTTGTAATTCTTCTCCAAACCCCTACTGTGCTTCCTTTATATTCCCCAGCACTTAACTGATTGCCTGAAGTAAATCATTTCAGAAATGCTTAGAAGGGCAAGAGTATTGATCCAAGAATTTCTTTACATAGGAAATTGAAAAGAGCCATTTGCAAACAAATTTATAAAGAATATGTAGATAAACTGTATGAAGGATCTAATTAGCTTAGCTGATATTATGTATTTATTTTGAAAAGTTCAATAGTTTTCATTCTCTGTATTGGACACATCACCATGTATAGTTATTTAAAAATACCTAGTAATAAGATTGGTTGGGATTATGTGAGGTTTTTAAGATAATCTATTTGGCCATTAAGAGTTCAGAATTAATTATTTATTTAAGTTCAGTATGTTAAAAGAAGGTTTTAATTTAGCATTCACCCCCATCTAGATATTAAACATATGTGGCCTCCAGGTTCAATATGTATTTCTGACTCTGTGTTCAATGAAAGTAGCACTTGACCATAAGATAAATATCAGCCTGAAGTATGATGCAATAGTCAAGGAAACCAATTCAACTCTAGAGTACATAAATTGACTATAATGTCCAGATCATAGAAATGACAGTACTGCACAATTGCATTTTGTCCAAACATTATTTGAAGTCTTTTTCAGTTTTAGGCATTATGAATAGTTTAAGTGAAATATTGGTAATGATGGTAAAAACCTGAATATCACCTATTTTGAAGAATGTTTGGAGGAGAAGGACCCTTGTGAAATAATTGTATTGTTAAAATAGGCTTCAATGTTAAGGATAAAGCATTTTATTTTTTTCAAATCCTGTAAATAGAACACTATTCTAAATACATGTTATCTAAGGCAGCATTTAAGAAGCATTCAAAATAATATTGTAACATCATAGATTCAAAAATGAGATGTGATTTTGAGACCATACAAAGATTCTAAGGGTATAAACATCAGAGCTATGTTGTAAGTTTTCCACAACAGTAAGTAATGCTTCTTTGTTAAACACTTTAATCCTTATTTATGAATAATGCAGCATTTGTAAAAAGTATTAAACCATTCCTTAAATGGTACAATAAAATCTTTAACAGAATGAGAATTACATTTTATTAAAGGCCAAACAGTATATGTCGCACAAACATTTATTTTCTTATAGGAGTACAAAGTTTGATTGACTCTCAAACCAACCATTAGGTATATCACATTCTTGATTTAAGTGTATTTTCATGACATTGTTAAGAAGCCAATTTGTTTTACTTCTGAGCAGCTAAGACCTCTTTTTCTATATTTCTCTATGAATATATAAGCATACTTGCTTCTACTGAAATCCTAGCATTAATTCACTTCTGCAGGTTTCAGAATATAATGGAATTTAAGTACTTGATGTAGGGGATTACTTGAGTTTCCACCTCCAAAATGATTTCCCTAACTCTTCTTAATATAAAATAGACATTTGATTAATATAACTACATATACTCTTCATATAGGATTTTCTACTAAATTATCAGAAATGTTCTTTAAGTGATATAATACAATATTAATATAAACTATACAATTGTTTATTTATCTTCTTTGTATGACTCCTTTCTTTTAAAAAAGAAGTTATATAAATCTTCAACACTGAAGTACCTCAGGGATTGAACACTTATAAAATGTTCCACAAAATAAGCAAAAGTGAAGCCTATATTCTAAGCTTAATCTTTCTCTGACTACCTTTTTATCACAAACTGTTTATCACAGGAACAATACAGTATTAATTCTGTTAAGGAGTGAATATTTTATTTAATGCTCTACCCAAATCTGCCTTGCAATTTCTCAAATGTTTTCTTGCCTTGTGACAGAGGGTTCCTTCACATTGCTCCTAATCATGTTTTTGAGTTTATTCCATCTTCTAGAGAAGTCTAACAATAGAACTTTCAGTCCACATTTTTCTGCAGCCTTCTTTGTTTCCCTCACATATCTCATCCTGAAAATGGGAGGACCAGGACCTCCTACAAAAAGACTTTCTGTAGGATGTAGAGGAAGTATGAGAAGTTAGGGAGGCTACCAACGTTACAGAAATAGATCTACAGAGGACGCTATAGCCATCACTCTTCACACTGCTCTGACTCATCTGGAACAGCGGGGGGGGGGGCTATGTGAGGATGCTTTTTGTAGATTTTAGTTCTGCATTTAACACAATTCTCCCACACAGACTAGTGTCT
>JAOYMU010000274.1:28356993-28368376 GCA_025802295.1 Psammodynastes pulverulentus
TTCCACTGTTAATATCCTACTATTTGTTAAAGATATCCAGTCCTTCACCCATAACATATTGGCAGCCTCATAATATAATTTAAAACTCGGGAGTCCCAATCCTCCTCTCAACTTATTATCTTGTAATAATGGCACTCTTATGTCAGTTTTCACTTTCCACCTTTTCCCCCCTATTTCTTTAACCTTTCATTGAATTTGCCAACATTTTCAAGTATTAGCTATTATGTTCTTTTTTTCCACAGTTACAGCCTATCCACCGCCAAATCCTGTGCAATCACCAATTCCAGTTTTTCTATATTCTTTTTTGTAAAATTTTCCCATTTGAGTTATTTCCTTTCCATTTATGTTTTTAAAATTAAATTCTTTGCGTTCTCCAAATTCTTCTCTAGTTTTAAAATCGCCGCCAGTCCCAATCTTTATAAATTGTCTTTCCTGTTATTTTTATGGGGGTTACCTTTGTAGTTCAGAAGTATTTTCACCCAGTTCATACACCATTCCCTGACTTCACTCCTGCACAGTCTTAGGTTTTCAAACTGTTCCCGTCCTCATGGCATCCATTTTGACTGCCGCTACAGCTCATCTTTGGATGAGGAGTTTTTCCATCCCAGGGAGGAGAGATGCGGCTCTCCTCTACCTGTCTGGTGCCCCCCTTTCTTCACCACCTGTCCAAGGTGGTTGTGGTCCTGATTGGGGCCCTCCAATGAGGAGAGCTCAAAGCGAAGCCGTGGACGATTGCAGACCTCACTCTGAAGATGACGGAAGTATAGCTGAAAGTCGACAGATGGTTTCTTGATATCAAGAAACACTGTCATAGCCGCTTCATTTTCTCAACCTTTTATATTATCTGATTATTTATCTCTGTGAAAAAATAAGATTACTATGTCCTGATCTTTATGAATTCAAACTGACTTCTGGAAATGGCAGTGTTTTTCCTATGTGCTTACAAACATAGTGCTTAACAATCTGTTCTGATACATTGGGTCCACACCACTGCAATTTTTGCCCATATCAACAATTGATTCTTTTTAAATTGTAAAAATGAAATATGAAAAAATTTCCTCCCTCTTTTGAGGAGCATTTTTTCAGTTTATATTCCATGTTAAGCATCCGTAATCCATATTCATGCTAAATACTTAGAAACACAAATCCATAAAGTACCTATTTTAGTATTATTTCTTTCAGTTTCCATTTACATTTGTTGCAGATATTTCCATCTGAATCTCCTGTAAACTTTCTTCAAATTTTTCTAGAAATTATCTCACTTTCTGGACAGAATTCAGTCAAAGCCCCTGCTGTTTAAAAGTAAAAATCACACCTTCCTGTATGTCCAATTGAAATGGAATCCTCTTCTGCTTTAATATTTCAATTTTTTTAAAAAACCCTTTCTCTTACATAAAATTATGATAAATAGGAATTTTTAAGGACAGTTATATATGTATCATCACTATTCAATCTTGTATTAAAATGCTGCTGCAAAATTTGAATTCTTGTTTTATTTTTGACAAAGTACTACCAAAACTTCCCTGGGGGTGTTTCTCACAGTTTCTGCCTCTATATCATCCTTTTCCAAATCCAAATAATTGCCAAGACTTTAATCATCCTTTTTCTAATATCTTCATCAGAAACCTCTGAGATTGCTCTAGGTCTTTAAACAAAATTCCTTCTCAGTTCCAGTGGAGCCAGATTATCTAGTTCTGTTTAAACGTCCTGTCTATAACTTCTGTCTTACTCTCTAATATTCCATTTTGTCATAATGTGGAATATAGTAATAAAGACTTTAAGAACCAGTGTTTGCAATCTTGCTCTAATTTTCTGTCTTATCACTACAATCTTGTAACAGTTGTAGTCTAGTTTAGATAATTAAATTAAGATTTTATTTTATACCTAAATTAATTTTGATGTGTTTGTGGGATTTTTTTTCCCCTGGAGACATAATTCTTTGATTTTTAGAGTCTATGTCTTCAAACGCTGATTTTTAAGCACAAAGTGTGCTTAAAAATGCCATTTTTGACAGCATGAAAAATGAGAATTTGAAATATATTCACTAACAAATGCTGCAGATGATGACAGTATTCTTTTAGTTGTGAGTTTAGCTAAACAATTGTAAATTAGCTCACAGAGGTTGAAACTGGTTAATTAGATCAGTATAAGCAGGGCTTTTTTTCTCCCGGAACTCAGGGGAACGGCGTTCCGGATCCTTTTTGAAGTCTGTGTCACGTGTTCCGTCTCCACCAATCGCGCGCTATTACTTCCGGGATATTTAGCGCGACGACGGAGGATGCGTTCCGGCACCTTTCATCGGGAGAAAAAAAGCCCTGTGTAGCTTCATCACAGTGGCAAGACAATGAGTGGGATTATACATAATACTGAGTTGTGGTTCATGGTTTGCTGAATGAAATATAATTGGTAGGTTCACACAACATGCTAAACCATTAAGAAATGGTTAAAGCCACAATGGCTGAGTTCATATATTTTAGGGCTCACATCAGAATGCATTTAAGTAAGAGGTTGGTTCCTAGTCACATCTTCATCTTTAGAACTTCATTCTTGAGAGTTTTGAAATCTTCAAAGAAATTCTACTTATCACCCACAAATCTATGTCTTTCCCACCCTTTTTTTTTACTTCCTTCCTTTCTTTGATCAAAAGAAAGCTAGAATAGTCTCCAGTTTGGCTAACCTTAGCTGTGACTAAATTCTGTGATTAAACTTACATAATTTATGGATTGCAGTTATTTTAATTGCTGTTAAGGAAATATTACAGTATCATAGAATTGGAGCCTGCTCTGTGCAGAATCCACAATGGCATCTCTTACAGACGAGTCGACCATCCAGCCTCTGAGTGAAGAATTCTTATGAAGGCTATTTTAATCATTTCATGTGGCAGCCTGTTCCATTGGCTGCCAGCTTGTACTGTCAGGAAATTTCTCCTCGTGTACAGTATATCTTGAACATCTTTCACAGATTCTTATCCTGCCTTCTGGGTCAATAGAGAATTCCACTCCTTCCGAGTGACAACACTTCTTTGGCAGTCACAGAATTGTTTGTCTCCTCTGCTCTACTAATAACATTTGTCTTGAAAGCTATATCATATGGTAATTGTTGGCAATTTCCAGACATGGTGATTTCCTACCTACCAGAAATGAAGTGAAAGATGAGAACCTGCAAACTTTCACTTTACCATTTAAATCTTGAACTCTGGTCTGCGCATAAGAAGAACTCAATTGGGGGGACATACGTGCAGGCAAAAATTCTTAACTTATACTCAAGTATATATATGGTACTCCTTGTAGAATCAGTGGCACTCTGGAGCTGGATCTTAGGGATATAGTTCAGGTTCTTCCATTTATTCAACTCTTTATTTAATCCCACCCAGTTGGAAAGTAGCAGGCAACAGGCAATTGGAGATTGAACAATTGCAAACACCTAGGCAACAAGGTATGTCATTGTATTATTAACTTCTCATTTAAAATATTTTCAATTAAGGATTGGCAAACTTGTTCTTTTCACTTAAAACAAATACTTCCATGCAAAAACACACAGACACACCCTTATTGTTCTAAGCAACATGGAACATATACTAAGTAGTGTTCACAGCAGAAAAAAACACACACTCATAGTTACCTCATTAGAAAAATACATAAATTGTTCAATAGCTAGCAAATTATAGTTTTAGACATATTTTGGACATTCTTGTATATTTTTTACAGAAATTATTCTCTATCAGCGGTCCAAGATGTTGCGGGAATAGGAACACTTAAAGCAGTACTCTCGGATTCCAAGATAACTTTTTAATAATGTAGGAATGAACACGTGCAGAAATAATGCTGTGGCACTTTTATTGTGGCATAAACTTTTGTAGATTAAAACCAGTTTCATTACATATTATATATATGAATATTTGGATTGCAATTTCTAGATTTTTGCCTTCTTCATTTGTAAAGAATATATACATTATTATTAAAAGAAAACATAATTAAGAACATCTCCAAATAAAGTTTTGCTTTGCTATGGAATTACGTCTAGATTTGGTTGCTTGTATAATGTCAACTTATTTGAAACACTTAAATGTTTTTTTATTTTTTTTAATTCCACTATAGTTTATTTTAAGAGGACAAAAAATTATTTCTTTCTTTTTAACATTACAGCTCTGGTGGATATTTTTTTTCCTACAACCAGCAGGAAATCCTAGCTCATCTCCTTACTTCTCAGAGAATAGATTGAAGACTATCTCCCCCAACACTCACCATCTTGTTTAAAATTTAGAATTGTGTTTTTCAAAGTTGGCAACTTTAAAATGGGTGGACTTCAACTACCAGAATTTCCCAGTCCGCATAATGGCTGGGGAATTCTGGGAATCGAAGTCCATCCATCTTAAAGTTGCCACTTTGAAAATCACTGATCTATGTCCTCCACTTCAGCCACCACCAGAACACATGGTTTGAACTATACTATTTATTTATTTATTTATTTATTTATTTAATCAGATTTCTATACCGCCCCATCTCCGCAGACTCGGAGGAAAGGACATGGTAGCTGGGCTGCTCTCCATTCTAGGTTATAGTTCTCATGGGCTGCTGTGCAATGCTGCAGAAGATTGATCACCTGACCACAGCAAAGCTCAGCAGTTTAGCAATCACTCAGATATTTGGCTGGTGGTCAAAAGCGTGCAGTATGAACACTACCACAGGGTGGAACGCAATAATTCATTTTATTTCTGTTTTTTGTGCCGCATGTTGGCCAGACAATGTTTCCTAGTTCCAGGAGCTTGACTAAATGCTCCCCTCCCAGCCAGCCAGAATGTTGGGGGAGGGGGGAGAGAGAGAGACAAGGAGCTGTGGACTTATCTGAGCATCATCAGGAAAATTGAATAGAATGGGACTTGGTTTAGTAGGGCGAGAGAAACTACCAGTAGGAAAAGAAAGTTTGAGTTTGAAAAAAGATCAGGTCTGGTCGGGACTGTGGAGGAAAAAACATTCCAGAAAAACATCTCTCCAGTACATCCCTTTTTCTATTCCAGGTTCCTTCTGTCTTCCTTCCCAAGAATGATTCTAGACTGAAAAAGGTTGGGAAGAAGTCCCCAGAAGTTAATTCTGCAGCTTATTTGAACTCCCCTCAGGTCAGCTGGGAAGAGCACAGACTGCTTTCTCTCATACTCTGCAGCTCCAGGATTTTAAGGCTAACAAAGAGTACGATCCTAGGCCAACTTCAACCTGCTTTGGTGGGATGAGATCAAACAATGCCAGTGTGGACTTGGCTCCATATATTGATTTTGGCGATTTTGATCTTTTAGGATGGTTGTTTTTTTTAAAAATATAGTCCGATGAACCAATCAACCATTGTGTTTCGGTCAGGAACTATAATTAATCGACAGTGGCAGCTGTGTTATCATTTTTAGGCGATTCTCCGCGTTCAAAGTGTATCGGCACAAAACCAAAATTCATTGTTTCCGGAAGAAACAAGCCGGCGCATACGAGCTCAGTCAGACCAAATCGCCGTCCGCCACGGCTGTCACGAAAGCAGTGACGCCGCGGCTGGACGGCCGGCTGGTGGCGCTGTCGATCAATCCCGGCGCCCAGGTTTGGAGCGGCGCGCCAGAACTAGGGGCCGTTGCATGAAAGCCAGAAGGGCGGCGGGAGGGGGGCGAATCCCCCCCCCCAGACCTGGCAGCTCTTCCCGCCGCCCGCGGAGCGAGGTCGGTGTCCTTACCAGCCTCCTTTGCCTTCGCCAGAGAGATGCAGGGGACTTTAAGAGCCAGGCAGGCGCGGCGTCCCAGGCAGGGCGAGGCAGTCGCTCTCCCGGTTTGGCAAGTTTCCCGGAGGATGACAGAAGAGGAGCCACTGCCGGCGTTGACTCCAATGCGCTGAGGCTAAGGAGTACGAACCGCCGAGGACGGGAGAACCAGCCTCTAGGCGCATCGCCGTTCCCGAAGCCGGAGCTGAAGGCAAGGAATGGCAACCCAACGCAGCAACGCGGACTGGATGGGCTCCTTGCCGCCCGTGCTCAGCGCCTTGCCGCTTTCCACGCTGGCCATTCCAGGTAATCGATGACCGAACCAACCTTGCCTGCCTTTGCGTCCCTCGTTTGAAGGAGGTTGCACGCCTGGCGGGGCTCAGCCTGCATCCTAGAAATATGAAACGTAATTGGCCAAAAAAAAAAAAAAATAGTAAAGGGCACCTCTGACGAGAATACCCCTCCAGTTGTGCTGACCTGCGAGACCCGTGATGGAGAGGGCCTGTAGGAATTGGCGTTTGATCCTCTGGAGGACAACAGATTGAGGAAGAAAGCCAGCTGAGTTTTAAAGAATCAGGAGTTCTGAAAGTTGTAATTTAAACGTAGCTGGAGGGGTGGGGGATGGTTATGATAATTATGTGAAGGCAGGTGCTATTGATCTAAGTGAGATCCAGAAGTCAGGATGTGGGGTTGGGCAGATTAAAGACCTAGTTATTATCTTCCACTTAAGAAAAAAAAATGAAATAACTGGAAAATGAAATGTCATTAGCGATTTGCATCTACTAAATGAGTATCTTTGAAATGGAGTGTACAACATTTTGTAAATGTTTCCTTCGGTCACAAAATCAGAATATGTGTTTTACATATCATTAATAGTCTAAGATTTACAGAATATAGTGTGTGTGTGTGGGGGGGGTTGAAAAGCTTTATCCCAGAATAAGAATTTGATACATTTCATTGAATGAATGAATGAATGAATGAATGAATGAATGAATGAAAAATTGGTTACAGTCAAAAGATCCAATAGCTAAGAAACAAAACAAGACACATGTTGAAGTTTTATAGAAAACAAAATCATTCAGGAAATGGTTTCTTCCTGCATATAAATGCAGCCGACAGAAATTCGACTACAGACAGACTAATCTTAAGCCTAAATTTAGACAAAAGGAAGTTTGCACATATATTGTTTAAATTAGAGCCAGTTTCGTCTAGTTGTTATGTCATCAGGACAGAAGACTGGAGGCCACAACTTCCATCTTAATCATGAAAGCCAGCTGGTGACTGACCCAGTTGGGCCAGTCACACACACTCAGCCCAACTCACCTCAAGGATTATTGCTGGGAAAATAGGAGGAGGAAAGTGTCTGGATATGTTCGCTGTCCTGAGTTATTGATCAAAATAATAAAGGCGGGATATACAAAAATAGGTATGGTTGAAAAGTCAATGAAGGGTACATTTAATTTATTTTTTTCCCAAAGTTAGAAAGCAGTTAAAAGATCAGCCAAAAAGAAAGAAAAAAGAAACCCAGAGATTGCAGGCCTGGAATAAATATCTACTTGGGTCAATAAGCATTCCTTTCTCATTGACGTACAAATAATAGATTCATTTGTTTGTTTGTTTCTTTTACAATATCCCAAGAAACAACAACAAAGCGTTGTCTGTTATTTCAGACTTGTTTGGACAAAACTTTTGTCCATTGCTTCCAAAGTCTGCTAACTGAGAATCTGTTAAATCAAGTATTATTATATCTAAATATTCAATTATATAGAGATGATATTAAATATGGAAAATACCTTTTCTACTTATTAAAATAAATAGATGTGGCTTAATAGTGCTATAAAGGGTTATGTTTTTACCCATGATAAAGTATTCAGTAATACTTGTATCTTTTTCATAAAAGCTGAGCATTGCTGAGCTCAAATAACATCCCCATATTATATTAGATTGAAAGCATAAAATTGCAAATGTAAGCTCATTAGGAGAATTGACCTTTACTTAGCAATAACCATAGTTGACTTCAACTAATCTCAGAATACCAGATTAGATGAATCATTTGTTCTTCTTAAGTCTAGTCACCTTAAACAACTGGAAAATCCACAGGTGGCACATGGTGATCTTTGATTTGGGTTTTATTTGCATTTAACAAAGAGAATGTTAGCAGAACCTGCCCTTTCATCTTGCTGCTAAAGATATAAATGAGGAAATGGGCTAGCTAGTGAGTCATAACAGTAGCTAGTGCAAATGTCAAATGTTTGCCCAAAATTCCCATTTCAAATATTATTGACAAACAAATGGGGCTAGAGAGTTATCATATTAAAAGTACCGTAATCTGCATTGTTACTATAAAAAATCTACATTATAGAAAATGAAGAGAGAGATAAAAGATTACTTTTAATCCACATATCAATTTTTCCAGATTTAAATCCTGTTATTTTTTTCTCCCAGAGCCTTCTCATTTCAAATGAAATGTAAAACTACTTTTGCTGCAGAATTGCAAGAAAGAATATTTATCTTTATCACAGATTACAAGGATTTTATCGGTCTACTACTTCATGTAGCTGTAAAGTCATTCAGTTTGTTGTTAGGGAAAGCTGCACATGAATGTAGCAGATGAAATGAGCATTAAGACACTGAATATAGAATAAGCCAATTAGAAAGCACCCTTCTGTTTCATTCCTATAAGCATCTACTTAAATATAATTACCACAAGAGCAAGAAGAGTATTTAAGTGCTTGACACCAACCATAATGCGTTTTAATAGAACAAGATATCATAGCATCTACATTCTCTTATGTTCAAGCCATCAAAGGGATGAAATTGATAGGACACTAGAATCTATTTTAAAAGTTATAGGCAAATCCCAGCACTTGGTTTTTAAAACAATGATTTATTTAATCTGCAATATCTCAAATATCAAATAACATTTTTAAATGTTTGTAATTTAAATGATTCAGAATAAGCCAACGGTATAAATATATCCACTGCTGATAAATAATATTTCTAATAAGTAGTACCTTTTTTAAAAAATCTATTTTATTAATAAATCCAACAGTAAAAGCATATATAGACTATAAGTACAAGTCAATATATTTCTTCCCACCCCATATTCTCCATGTACTCTTTTATTCCTTTATTTAGGAACAATACTTATTGGTTGTTCTTCCTGTTCTAAAGGAAGGCTGATGGTATCCACTATTTTTGTCTCTTGTTACTTTTCTTCTAGTAAAGGTACTATACTAAATATATAGTATAGTACCTTTACTACATACATACATACATACATACATACATACATAGTGTGTGTGTGTGTGTGTGTGTGTGTGTGTGTAATTCTATAAGTGTTTAAGAAATACTGCACACTATGAACTCTTAATATTACATCAAAGATTTATTTCTGTTTTGAGTACCTTATAATTTACTTCATGTGCTATAATTTACCTTGCCTATGATGTAATATGAAAATATGTTAGCACATAATGTTCTTATATAATTGAATGTGACTAAGCTCCATATTAATTTCTATGAATGTTAACAATGAATCACAGTACACGTGGAAGATATCTATCAACCGTTAATGGCTTGCTATTTGATACTTACGTATTATTTACTTGCTCATAGATACATTTTTGAGCAATTTTTTTACAATGAAAAAGTTGAAATATTGTGACAATTGGCTTCTCCAGCACCCCAAATTACAGAATATCAATAACAAACAGAAGGTAAGGAAAAGGTGACGTTATATTTGTTTTAGTATTACCATTTTGTGAATATTTATGGTTTGATTTTTGGATTAATTGTGAAATATTGTGCTTTGATACTTGTAAAATATATTTGAGGGCCTATGAATTTCAGTTTCTAAGGAAATGTGTACTTTTCTTAAGCACGTTTTTAAAATATTATTTTTGTCATAGCTATGATAGAGTTGAGAGTTATGCTTAAGGTGCCCGTGGAAGGGCCCCCTGGTGTGCAAATTGTGCACTGCACAAGATTGCCACATGAAGGAGGGCACCACTTACAGCTTTAAAAAAAAATACTCAAAAACTGCATGGCATAGTCATATAGAAAGAGTGCATGAAAAAGAGATGCAATATTTTAAATACTAAAAAATAATTGGGGATGGGCAATTAGCATATTTCTATACAAGGGGACCTGGTAGGCAACCAATGGCCCTACCCTGTTGCATGCAGAATATTTCAGATTAGAATTATTTTGTGCATGCAGTGGCATTTCATCTTCAAAACATTTTTTTCAAGTGTGAAATATTCCTGTCACATTACAAATAGGTAGTTTCAGTTATCATGAAAATGTTCTGAGATCAGAAAGCTGTTTGAAGTTTATACTCAACCTTGTGCTCAAAATACCCCCCCCCCCCACACACACACACAAAATGTTTGAAATAGCCCATTTTTAATATGGATCATGCTATAAAAAAAACTTCTTCCGCTACACTCTTTATTGAAATAAATATTTTTAGGACTTCTTAAATCTGTTGTTGTTGTTCAAAAGATACCAGTAGAAATTGAGTCATTTGTTTAATTTTATGTGTTTAGAGAACATCCAGCATCAACACAATTCCTTGACAGACTTCAGTTCTTATTTCTTTCTCTTGATAAAATGGCCCATTTATTCCTTTTCCTTGCCTTCTGATTTTAGCTGTTAGCAGCCCATCAAAGAACCAATCCTCGTATAATTGATCCTTTGATCTTAGGAACTTTTGAGGAGGAATGTTGTCAAATGCCTTTTGAAAATCCTGGTAAATGGTGTTGATATAAGATTGCCCCCATTCAGAAGCCTGTAGAAATATTAAAAATCTCCCAAAGGTTACTGAGGAAGAATCTATGTGCATTGTCCTTCCCCAAGGTGGCTGCAATCAGCCAGATATTTAGACTGGATTTGGCATCTTTAGCCATCTATTAAATCCTTCCCAAGCATTATTATTATTTAAATCAGGGGTGCCCAATTGGTCGATCGTGATCGACCAGTCGATCACGAAGGGAGTATGCATAGATCGCATGGTGAATAGATCGCATGGGAGGGGGAGCAGAAGCGTGGGGGGAGCGTGTGCAGGAGCATGGGGGAGCGTGCGCATGCGTAGAAGCGTGGGGGAAGGAGCATGCGCAGAAGGGTGGGAGCGAGCGCTTCCCTTCTCTTGTCTCCTAAGTAGCTCACAAGCTGACAAAGTTTGGGCACCCCTGATTTAAATGTATATGCTACCCAATAGTCTTGCAGCACAAGTCTGTCTTCTTCCAGTTGTTGTTATTTTGCACAGAAATAACCAATTATTGAAATAGAAAATTTCAAATTAATTATCCCCCTTTGATATTGCTTGGTATCTCTGATATTTAATTATATTTTTCATATTATTTTTAATGAATTAAACTATAAGTAACTGCTAGGATTTAAAGGTTTGCCCTGAATGCAGTCTATAAAATTGCATTTCTGTTAATTTCTTTTGTATACCTGGCAAATTAAGGAATCTACATACCATGTAGTTGAATATAATAGTAAGATATCACAACATTTGAGGGGCTTCCACAGAGAGGAGGGGGTCAAGTTATTTTCCAAAGCACCCGAAAGCCAGACAAGGAATAATGGATGGAAACTGAACAAGGAGAGATTCAACCTAGAAATAAGGAGAAATTTTCTGACAGTG
>JAOYMU010000274.1:28455373-28467239 GCA_025802295.1 Psammodynastes pulverulentus
TCCATAAGACGCAGACACTTTTCCTCCCACTTTTTGGTGACGAAAAAGTGCGTCTTATGGTCCGAAAAATACGGTATATTTCACCCTGAAATTACAACCTGACTCTGCTTGCTTGATTCAATTATTTCTACGGTAGGAAGTTATTGATATCTGATAATTTGATTGCAGTAGTAAAAACAGTTTTGATATTGTGAATTGACCATGCAATAAACCTTAAGATTATAGTCCTCAATACACTACATAAGAATTAATTTGTTGGACCCAGTGGGAAATAATTCTAAAAAGTATAAGATTGCAAATTAACATATGTAAATCTTTATTTTTATGAATGCTGTCCTAGGTTTCATCCAGGTCCTAAGAATTTCTCAGTTGAGTTTTACTAACTTTAATTGGTGGTGGGGATTAAAGGAAATGAGCCTAGAATGTTATAAACCCCTGTTGTCTAGAGTTTTGGCATCAGAGAACTATTACATTTTATTATTTTTCTTAAATCAGCTTCTGATATCCTCAATAAAGAAATTATTCTGGATCATGTATTAGAAATAATGTTTATCAATCTGGTAACTATGATGAGAATGGTCCAGTTGAATAATGCCTTCTTGTAGATTGATGAGCAATAAAATTCCTTTTCATGTTATGCATTGTTTTAAAATAGGTTTCTACTTGCTAGCCACATTTCCCGAAAGAGATTGGAAAGCAATACTCAATCTATTCAGGAATCCTCTCCTTCTAATTGCATAAATGAGATGGTACACTAAGGAATTCCTCTCCTTCCTTTCAGTTACTTCCCTGTATAAATTGGAGTGTAAAGTTACTCGTCAGGGTTACCATCTACAATTTTGATCTCTTATTTTCAGAGGTTTGTACAAGAAGAATGTGGGTTGTTGTTTAAATAAATAAATAAATTATTCCTGCAACCTGAGACAGCTATATCAGGCTGTTTATGTCTTTTATCCAATACAATCTATTACCTACTAATAAGAAAGAATCTTGACCCTTCCCCCACCCATTCATTTTTCTTTCTTTTCAGGTAGCTAAGATAAATAGCTTATACAGGAAATTTGTTTTTGGTGTACCACTAACATCATTGATTTGGTGGCATCTCATCTTGCATAGGTCTATCTTGATTCTTTTTGTATAACAGGGCTGTTTAAAACAGTAATACTTTTTTAAACCTGTGATTTCAAAATAGTTTCTAAAATTACTCATCTTTACATTCACTGTAATCAATGTTTCTACAAATTTGTTGTTGAGTTCAAGTTGCATGAAGTATGAATTGTGAAAGTACTGCAAGCTAAGAAAAGAGTGAATAATTCACTTGTTAAAACTCTTTCCTGTTCTTTTCTCTTTTTTCTTTTTACAGATTCCAACAAAATGTTGGAAGAATATGGCCATATGCAAAACCAGGTGGAATTACAAAACACCAGTTTGGGAAAAGAAGTAGTTATGAATTCTCTTGAAACTGATCTGCAGCATATAATGGACAAACTCAGCCAGAAAAAATACTCATCCAGTCTGAAATTAAGAACAAATGAAGATTATTCTGGTTCTTATTTAACACTCTCCCAGCCTCTGGCACCTAAATTGAGCCCTGCATCCAGTGTTAAAAGTATGCCATCTGTTTCCAAAATTCAGGGAATCAAACCTTTGGCTTGTGAGAACTCTTATCTTTCAGACAAAAATGCTTCTCTAAAGCATATGGGCCCCATTTCAGGCACATTCTCATCATTAAGTGGGTGCAGCCTTGGAAAGAAAGACTTCGATGTTTATGCTACCAGGGAAAATGAAAAACAGTTTGGACATCTGAGTAAATTTCCCTGTTCAAAGTACAGTCAGAAGAATAAATCTCATGATAGTGTCTATTTCCCAGGAGCACTGGATGGGTGGAAAAACTCTGAATCTCTTCTTACAATGTTGAATGGGAATTCAGGAAATGATATCATTATTTCACCATTCGGCAGCTCTGGAGCTGCCAGTATGCCCTCTAGTCCAAAACAAAGCAGGAAAATGAATATACATGACGTTATGTCCATTCAGGCTAGGTCAGCTAAACAAAAGGATTCAGCAATGGAAGCTCAGGGGCCTAGAACCAGAAAATATCCGGGTGGTTCATTGAGCCACATGGGAGTTTATAGTCGGTCATTGCCCAGGCTTTATAAATCAACAGAAAACCAACTCACACCACTGAGTTTACCTCCCAGAAACTCTTTTGGGAATTCCAAAAGAAAGAAGACTGTTGAAAAAGACTTTCTACCTCAGAATATACTGGATGCTGACAATTACCTTCATTTTTCTTCTTGCACTTCAGGAGTATTGCCATACTCAAACTTTCCACCTGAAGTGAATTCCTACATA
This sequence comes from Psammodynastes pulverulentus, assembly GCA_025802295.1. Taxonomy (NCBI): domain Eukaryota; kingdom Metazoa; phylum Chordata; class Lepidosauria; order Squamata; family Psammodynastidae; genus Psammodynastes; species Psammodynastes pulverulentus. The sequence goes on from JAOYMU010000274.1 coordinate 28,457,729, forward strand.
AATTCAACTCTCAGTGTTCCTGCAAGCCCCCGGATAGCTAGGAAAATGCTTTTGGCATCTACTTCCTCATATGCATCTGATGACTTTGATAGGGTTGGATTGTCAGGAACAAGCCCTAATAATTCATTTATTCCCTTTGATGCTGAGAGAGGGTTTCCTGCAAGAAGAAGAATTTCCAATAGCTCCATGGAGTTTGATGAAACAGATTTGGAAAGCCACAGGCAGACTCCTTCCATTCGAGAGAGAAAGAGCAGCATTAGTTCTGTTTCTGGAAGAGAAGACCTAATGGACTACCACAGGAGGCAAAGAGAAGAAAGGCTGAAAGAACAGGAAATGGAGAGACTGGTAATATATTTTTTCCAGTTAATTTTTAACAGTGTTTGCTGTTATCATATCAAATATTACCGTTAAACTTACTTATTATATGTGCAGCTGTTGCAGTAGTTTACAATTCAGGTGTTTGATTTTTCATGTGTATTTGCCATCACACAAAAACTGGTCAAATCACATTCTGTTTTAAAATATAGGCAGTGCAATGAAGCCATCTATACAGGGTAGGAAACGGAAAGAAATTTATGGTGCTTCGACTTGTGTGTTCTGACAAAATGATCAGGTACTTATGAGCCACAAATTATACCCTGCAGGTATCCAGTACTTCAGAAAAAAAATGTTGATGACACTGTTGTTTGCAGTGGTGAGATATGTAAAACATGTTTCTCACCTAAGTTCTATAAATTATAGTCATAGGTATTACTTCAACAGAATATTTCTGTTTTGGCTGAAATGGTATTTATTTTCAAAATCAGTGTATATTGGATAAAACTTAGGCCAGCTCTATACTGTACAGCTTGTAATGGCATGTGCATTTTTCTCTATGCCATTATGATTGTCATCGGTTTGCTTTTAAATTATCTAACATTAATATACATAATGTTCTTAACTATAATAATTTTCTTTTTTTTTCTGTTCAAGATGATGTGATATTATTAAAAAAAACTCTGGAAAACCTATTAATTTGAGCACATTGAATAGTTTCCTTATCTTAGAGAAAAACCTTCAGTCATCTGTGATATTTTTTCAAATCTGTGAAACATTTTACAGTAGGGAAACATAATTTCAAGAATACATCAGAAATGAAGGTATATCTTAAAAATGAAATTTTGATAATGGAAATTCACTAGTCATTTCATTTTATGGGTGTAATACGTAAATACTTCACCTTGACTTATTCCCATTTAATTGAGTGAGACTTGCAGACAAGGACTTCTTTGCTTGGAATCGTTCCCATTGTCTTTTGTTTGTGGAAAAAATGGCAGTCAGCTAAACAAAAGTTGAGTGCATGTGCCAAATATAGTAGCAGTTTATTTGTTCTGAAGAAATTGTCTTTTCAACCTCATCTAATTAAACAGATAAAGTGTACTTTGCATTGAAAAATTACTAATTAGTGTCAGAAGAAAGGAAAGAGAAAATTGGAGAAATAAAACCACACTGTTAATCATAGGCAGAATCTAGTTTAGTCTTCTGCTCCAATTAGGTTGGAACTATAAATTCCAAAACTTCAAGGTCTGATAAAGCGGATACAATAAGGATCTGTCCACAGAATGTCTGCATGTAATATTTTTTTAAAAAATTGAATTGAGATAGTCCAGATAAAGACACAGGTACAGTATGGGAAAATTCTGAATTCCTAGGTTCCAGTTCACCCCTTTACAGTTTTCAGGGGTGTACAGTTTACAGTTTTCCTTTTTAAAAATAACTTTGTCTTTTATATGTGCTTGAATTAGGAAAACCTCTACTATGAAACTACTTGGGACACATTAGGGATAGATCGGGGTAAAAACCATAGATGGGTATAAAACTGATATAGAATTGTTTCATAGCTAGACTTTAATTTTAGGCTCCCAGTTCTGGGCTGCCAAATATCACTCTGTATAGCTTTTGATGGAAAAAGGAAAAATATTCTGTATCTACTGTTTCCATCTACCATAGTAATTGTCTGGATTTTTGTATCCAAGAACTTTATCCTACCTAACTTGTAAAAATTTAGTCATTAAAGAGTACTGAAAATGGTTTTAATTTTGCAATTCGCATTTAAGTCAGTAGAGGCTGATCTATTCTATGTAGCCTGGGAACAATATAAACCCAAGGTATTTTATTTCCTAAGAATCAATATTATACCTTCATTAGTCAATATATATATAAATGTACGCATTGCAGAACATAAGAACGCAGTCAGAAAAGAAGAAAAAACTTCCTCCTTTTTCCAACACCTTAAAACAACAGGACCTGAAATCAATTTTGAAGGAACCAAATTAATCTCTAAAGCTGAACACTACAACAAAAGAATAATTAGGGAAGCCATTGAAATAGAGAAACACCCCCACAACACAAACAAATGTGATAATACCTTCCACCTACCAGACATCTGGAAACTAGCCCTAATCAACAAACGAATCCCAGCCATGAAAATTGACACCGAAACCAAGATAACACATGACACCACCACCCACCCTCACCAGATTCAAACCCATACCCATCTCATGGATGAAATGCAATGACCATCCAGAAGCCTGACCGCGACTACATCCCCAACCACTATACGCCCCTCCGATCCCCACACAAAGCTAACTGACACATGCCATGAACGCAGGGCTAGACCTCAAACCTGGAACCAAACCGTCACAAGCACCAGCCTGAAGATGACAAGTGGGACCTTGTCGAAATGTCGCCAAGATATCTTCAATCCTACATGGGAAAAGACCCGAATACACCAAGACTTATATACAATTATATACACATTCCTGTATTCCTCAATTAATACTCCATACTATACATTCTTTCCCAATATGATCTATTCTTCTATTCTACTTACATATCAACATCTATTATATATACCATTAACTTATACACTTTATATCCCAGCTGTTGATCCCTTTCCTGCTTGTCCCCTCTTTACTTTTTGTTTCTTTTACTTAACCAAATATACCATTTGTCCCACATTTCATAGTATACCGAATCGCTTTTCTCTTTTAATTCTAATGTTAATTTGTCCATTTCTGCAAATTGAAAAATTTTGTTTATCACCAATTGTTCCAGTAGAGTATTATTTAGTTTCCAACATTGTGCATAGGATATTCTTGCAGCTGTCAACAAATGTGACAAAATATACCTAATTTTCCTTTTACATCCTTGCTTTACTATACCTAATAAAAATAACTCTGGTTTAAACTCAGTCTGTTCTCCTGTTATTTCTTGTAACCATTTCTAGATTGCCCTCCAATATTTTTGGGCTTCTGGGCATAGCCACCACTGATGGTAAAATGTTCCCTGAGCACTTTTACACTTCCAACACACTGGACTCATCTTGGGAAACATTGCTGCCAATCTAGCTGGTGAAAGGTGCCAGCGGTAGGACATTTTGTACATGTTTTCTTTGTATGCCACTGCTTTTGTTAACATAAAATTCTGATTCCATATCGAATCCCATTCTTCTAATTGTATGTTTCTTCTGATATTTTTCGCCCATGCTATCATACAGCCCTTCACCACTTCCTCTTCAAGATCAATTTGTACTAGATATTTATATATTTTGAATATGAATTTTTCATCTGATCCCATTAATATTTTATCCAATTTTTACATCTCTTGATAAATCCCATATTCTTCCATGTCTTTTTTGTATCTGTTTTCTATCTGAAGATATGGCCACAGTCAATATGTACCCCTTGGGCTTTCAATTCCTTATTTGTTTTTAACTTCCCCTCTTCATCCAGGATATCTTTGTATCTGTACATTTTCCCCAGATCCAATGTATTAGGATAAATCATAGCTTCCAGAGATGACAACCATATTGGGACTTTTCAATAGTATTTTGTCTTTATTTTATTCCACACTTGTAACAGTGTGTCCTTTATATAGTGTCTATGGAAGTATGTTTGTTTTTTTAAATTATTTTTTCCCCATAAAAAAGCATGCTACCCTGCCTGTAAATCATGACCTTCCAGTGTTAATATTCTTTTATTGGCCAGCTGTATCCATTCCTTTACCATGTAAAAGCTGCTGCATTATAGTATAATTCCCAATTTGGAAGTGCGAATCCACCCCTGCTTCTGTCATCCTGAAACGCTGATAGTTTTATTCTGGGCTTTGACATTCCGTTTTTTAAATTGGCACATTAAAATAATTGGGAGTCAGGAATCCTGGTGATTTACGTCAAATGAACAATAGATTCAAGTAGAGACTTTCCTAATATTCTTAGTTCCAGAATAAAAGCACAGTGTTCGAGTTTCTTCTGTCTGTTGTGCAATCTCATTTCTTATTAAAAAAAAAATCTTTTCATTTCAGAAAATTCATGCTCAGGGTATCAAGAAAATTGTGCAGAACTATCTTCCTTCCAGTCTTACTTTTTGATGTACAATAGAAAGAAATGAAACTATTATCCTCTTTTTAGTTCTGCCTTCTTTGAAATGTGACAGAGAGAATGTCTCAGTATAAAGTGATATTCATCAAAGACTGCCAGTTATATTCAGGTTTCACTCAGCATTGTAAGTAAAAATGAAGATTAATAACTACTTTGGGAGAGGGTGGGGGAGGTTGCTGAAACACACAGCAAATTAGCCTTCGACATATGACTCCAACTATCTCAAACTATTGGAAACAAAATGGTTGGGAGGCATGATGTCCTAAGACGATAGTTCAGACTTTATAAAGAACAAAATTAGACAGAGATATTTTAAAGTAAAAGTCCTGCTAATAAATACATAGTTTTGTTTTTTGTTTTTGAAGAGCCTTTGTATGTCCTGTAAAAAGTAGAAAGACATATTTTGTATAATGTGGGGGCCTGCAACAGTTGAGTTCAAAGCAAAGAGGAAGAAAAATTAAAAAGGGAAACTTTTCCTTGTGTTTTGAGTTCAGGCTTAGGATGGAAGCGAAATTAGTTATTGCAGCTGAAAGTTAAGGGAATTGTGATGTTACCAAAGTTTATTGAAAAGGTTTTTTTAGTATTGTTCACTATAATGTTTGGAATTCGGGTTAATAAATTTGGTAAAATGGGAGAAAATCTAGCATGGATTTTAAAATCAGGAATATTTTTTTAATAAATCAGACATTTTAAAGTTAGGCCTATTCTTCTTTTCACTTGGTAAAATAAATTGTGTTGGTTAATAAAATATTTATTAATAGTTCTGAAATCTTTGTCCAAATATAAAATGGAAAAAACTATTGGGATTAATTGCCAGAATATGTTCAAATGTTTAATATGAAGTTCAGTTTTTTATCTGCATTTCTTAGATATGCAGTCGAAGAACTGCTAGTGACAGATTTTATTTTAGTAATTAATCCAAATGATTTCTTAAATATTAATTCATTCCAGGCCTTTCTTGCACTGGATTTACCTGCTTTATCTATGGGCCTAACTTATTCTTTTCAGGCTCCATCTATCTTTTTAACACAGCACTCTATATCCAACTGAGAACATCTCTTAGTTTCCCAAATTTTGCCCATGAGTTGTATAATTATGTTTTGTAAATAAATAATATTCACTAAATATAAGTTACAGAATAGCAAGTTTTGTGTCAACCTTTGCTTTCAAACTTTGTTGTTGATATCTTAGAAGAAGTGCATATAGCTTACTTTGAAACCACAAAATCATAGAAACGTGGAGTTGGACTGTATTAAAAGATTCCCCTAGTTTACCCTCCCTTTCTTATTGAAAACCAAATTAAACCATGTATAAGAGATAGTATTGAGCTTCTTCTTAAAAAGCTCCAGAGATGGAGAATCCATTACTTCATCACTTATCTTGTCACTTTGAAATTAACCTGCATCTTCATTTATATTATGTATTTTAATGGTGGGGTTCAATCAATCAGCTTATTACAACCCAATGCCAAGATACAATAAAATATCTAATAAGGTAAAGTTCCCCTCGCACATATGTGCTAGTCATTCCTGACTCTAGGGGGTGGTGCTCATCTCTGTTTCAAAGCCAAAGAGCCAGCGCCGTCCAAAGTTGTCTCATGGTCATATGGTCAGCATGACTAAATGGTGCATGGAACGCTGTGATCCCTATAGTACTATCATAAATACATACATACAAAACAGAAAGACAATTATTATAATAGGAACTTAAAAAATAATTAAGAATATATATAATAAATAAATCTGAGCAGAAAGGCTTCAGCTACATTTTAGCAAGACTCCAGCATAAGTATATTCTGTCAAACATTAAGTACTTGACATAGAACTCAAGCCATCTAATACTCTTCTCTATTTTGTACTACCGCATTTCTCCCAAAAGACAACCCACCTTGAAAAGAAGTCCTATCACATTTTTGAGCATGTGTGATCAAATTAAGCCCAACCCACAAAATTAGCCCTAATTAGGACCCTACCCACCCCGGGGTGCAGGAGATTGGATGAGGCACATGGATAAAAAATAAGCTAGGGTGGGGATGGAAGGTGAAGCTGCCCTACTTACTAGGCCTTGCACACCCCAACACCTGCCTCATCTTCTTCCACGGACGTTTGCCACCACTCACACGCGTCGCCCTGGGCTCTGTTTCACCTTCAGATGCCTTCTGGAAAGCCCTCTGCAGCCAATAAGAGAGCTCTGCAAATGCCTTCCGGAAAGTCCTCTTCGGGTGATAAGAGAGCTCCTGATTGATCAATCCTATTTTCAGCCTCCCCAGGGTCCAGAAACACTCTGCTGGCCAAAAACATGTCTGTTTTTTTCTCCAGAGGCCTCCATGAGTCCTGTTTTCAGCCTCTCCAATGGTCAAAAACGGGACTCACTGAGGTCTCCAGAGGCAAAAACAGGTGTGTTTTTGGGTGTGTTTTTGGCCGAGTGCTTCTAGGTGCTGGGGAGGCTGAAAACAGGACCCGCAGAGGCAAAAAACATTTTTTTCCTCCCCTAAACCTAGGTGCGTCTTATGGTCCGGTGCGTCTTACAGTCTGAAAAATATGGGTAAATCTATAATGATAGAGAAGAAATTGCCTTGGAAGATTACAATTTCTCTACTGTAGTAGAATCCCAGTATCTCAGAGGGAACTAATGTAAATGTTCAACACAGGTAGTTCTCAGCTTACAAATACACTTGGTAATGAGATGTCAATCACAAAGTAATGGAGTTGTTAAGTGAATCATACCTGATTTTACAAACTTGTTTGCTGCAGTCATTAAAAGAATCATCAGGGTCACTGTGGAAAGCACATGGTTGTTAAGCAAATCTGACTCTTCCTGTTGATTTCTAGGAAGATTCAAATTGCAATCATGTGATTCCAGAGACTGCAGTCATAAATATATGCTGGTTGTCAAGCACCCAAATTTTAATTATGTGAACATGGGTACATTTTAACAGTTGTAGCTATAAGAACAAGTCATAAGTCATGTTTTTTTTTCAACTGTTCAGGGAAATAAAGAAAGCAATCTGTTGTGTCAGAAGTGAATGATATAACTTGCTGGGAATATCCTCTTTTGTATCTAAAGAGATATTGCTACGTTTGAAGCCATCTCTCATTGCCTTTTCAGAAAACAAGATTTTATTCATACAATCATTGGGTTGTTGCACAGTTTTGTCAGTTTTTTTTAATTTACTCACCACTTGGCCTTTATTTTTATTTATTTATTCATTATTTATCAGATTTAGAGCCTGCCCATCTGCCTCTCCGAGTGACTGGGCTAAATATAATTAAAGACTGTACTGTGTGACTTTGCAACAGTTGATTAAATATTCTGATTATGAAAGTTGAGAGAGGAATCAAAATTAAAAGAGGAGACAAGACTTCCAAAAAAGGCTAAAAGTAAAAAGATGGTTGAGGAAATGTTGTGAGTCTTCTATATAATCTATGGATTGGGAGTTCCTTACGATCATGAAGTTCACAAAACTGCCAATTGATTAATGAGCAAAGATATGGAAACTGCAGATAGCAAATTAGCTTCCTACAAAAGGTAACATGTTATCCAAATGATAAAAGAATAGAACAATACATTTCTCAGCTTGCAACCATTCATTTCGTGACCATTGAAAGATAAAATGGCAATGAAAAAGTGATTTATGGCTGTTTTTCATACAACATTTGTAGCCTACCCATGGTCACATGATCAAAATTTGAATGCTTGGTACCTGACATGTATTTATGATGGTTGTGGGGTCACTGTCCGAGGGTCATGTAATCACCTTTTGCAGTCTTCTAACAAGCAAAGTCAATGGGGAAGTCAGGTTCACTTAACAACCATGTTGTTCACTTAACCAAGGCAGTGATTCACTTAACAAGTGCAGCAAGAGATTTAAAATGGGACAAAATTAACAACTGTTTAGCTCAGCAATGGAAATTTGGGCTCAGTGGTCATAAATCAAAGATTACCTGTAAAAGTATTTTGAAATGAAGAAATTCCTATTTGCAGCCTATTGATGTGTATTTTGTTGAAGTTTTAGGAATATTTTCTCTCCCCACCATCACCACCACTAGCACCACTGCCCTGGTCTTCCTAGTAATTTGCACAGAGGAACTAGGCTCCTGCGAATGAGTCAATACAAGCTTGTGGCTTTTGTATCCAGTCTGAAAGGTTCACAAACTTGCATTGGCAGTCATCACTATGTGTCTTGATACCCTTATGGAATTAGTTCAGAAGCCTCTCCAGGGCATATGAAGTTCACATATTCAGACTGTCACTGTAGTTTTGTTAACTGTTAAGAATGGTTGGCATAGTCTTTTGAAGCTATTGAAAATTTGGTCCCTGCCAGATGGCTTCCCATAGCTGAAAGTTTATTGATGTAGTGAGACTTTTGGTCTGCCAGCAAAAAATCAAGTGGAAGTACTTTTTGTAATGCCACAGGGTTGTTGTTGTTGTTGTTGTTGTTTTTAATTTTAGTCAATCTCTTTGAAATATCCTTTATTTGTGTTTGTCCTCAAAATCACATTTGTGGCTGGGAAATATTTTTTTAAATGTTGTGTATACTAGTTTTAGCATATTGAAAATTAGAACATATGACCTTTGGACTTTTCACTAGAAGTAATGCCATTGGTATTTTGGCTGGGTGTTTTCTGGAAGAAACAAAAATGTCAGAGTGTCTATAAAATGACACAAATTGCCATGTGCTTTACAAGGAAAAACTGACTGCAATCTTTGAATAAGTGCTCTGTACCAAAAATCTGTTGTTGATCCTCACAAGGAAAAAATGAAGTTGCAGAGAGTTTATGAAAGCATACATACTATTGTGCCATAGAGCACATAAAATATGTCAATTATTTCTAGGTCATTCTTTGTTTTGGGATAAATGGATTTATTTTATCTGTGATCATTACAATGTATTTATATAGGTACCAATAATGGCCCAATCAACTTTCTTTCCAATAAAAAAGTTGATTCACAGATTGTGAGCTGACAGTTTCTGTAATTTATTTGTTATTAGTTGTAATTTTATGAGCTAAAACAGTGCTCCCCAACCTTTTTATCGCCGCGGACCGGTAAACGTTTGATAATTTTTCAGTGGCCCGCTTGTTTTGATTT
>JAOYMU010000274.1:28478789-28494492 GCA_025802295.1 Psammodynastes pulverulentus
CTAACGCGGTGGCCAATGAGCGGCACCCTACAAGGCCGTCGCTCATTGGCTAATATTAAATCTTCAAATCTCCCGCTTTAACCGCGGTAGTCAAGGAGCATCGTTCTAACGGCCGCTGCTCCTTGGTTGCTTACCATACATAACAGAAAGTAAAGTTGTGAACACTAATGCTATTTTTACTATAAAGCCACAGAATCTTATAAAGCCACAGAATCTTGCAGGTCTGAATGTGTTTTTTCCCTCCTTCCCATTATCTTTGAAAGAACTAAGGAAAGTCTTGTCTAAGGTTACAATTTTAGCCAAAACCTCTGTTTCCTTTTTCCAAAAGTTGGCTGCAACTCTTCCTTCTGTTCCTCAAGGTTATTCCTTCTTCCCATTATGCCAAGCCCCTTACAATTTAGATCAGGGCTGTCAAACTCACATCCCATGGGCTGGATGCGTCATGTGCTGGCCATGTCTACTCCCGGTTTAGCAAAGGAGGGGAAAGTCACGATACGTCACGTGACGCTGCTGTGACAATGTGAATTTGACACCCCTGATTTAGATTCTACACTATTGTTTTCATCCTAGGTGTATGAAGTTGTGAGGCCACTGGTCAGTTTGTTGAATACTGAGCGTGATGGGCTACAAAATTATGAGGCATTGTTAGGACTCACCAACTTTTCTGGAAGAAGTGACAAACTCAGGTAAGACAACTAATTGTGTTTAGATTATTTTTAACAGGCTGAATCTATTGATTAAGAAAAACCTTACCATGTCAATCCATATCTTCACATTTTTTTCTTATTAACCAATTTTTTTGTGATCTTATTTCCACTGCTATATTTTATCATACCATTTTTACTTCCATTTATGTATCTATTTGCTCTGTAGGGCAGCTGATCTGGGTAGCTCCCAACAGTTAAAAACAATAATCCAATAAGAAAACAGGTTAAAAACCAATATACCAAAAAATGATCAGTAACCACTTGGATAAAAGTAAACATGATCAGTAACAAAATTCATTGTGTCAAACTCAACACAGACACAGTAAAAACTCTTCACCAATGATGGACCTCCTGCCCTCCCCGCCAGTATGGTGGGAGAGCTATGTTTTCTGGGCCTTACTAAATGCCAGGAATGTGGGGCTAATCTAAATTCTGATGGGATGATGTTCTTTTACTTAGATCAGTGTTTCTCAGCTTTGGCAACCTTAAGACATGAAGACTTCAATTCCCTGAATTCCCCTGGCAATGGGTTGGGGAATTTTAGGAGTTGAAGCCCACCCATCTAAAAGAGAAATATTGATTTAGATTATAAATCTCCATAGAAGCTTTATTATTAACTCTTCTATGGTGCATATCACTGTATTTCTAGTCACTTAACAACAGCAGAACAGCAGAAATGTGATTATGAATTAGAGCTCCTAAACTTTCCCGATTCCATTATAGCAACAGAAAAATTAATTCAATATTCAGATTCTGGAAAATTAAGATTGTTCATGATTTGTGACTTAAATATTTCCTTGAAATACATAAGAAATATGTAAGGGCACCAACGTGCCTACCGTCCCTGTCTTAATATCCTTTTTATTTGTACTTGTTTATACTTACAGTACATGTTTATATACATGCTCATACCTGTATTGTTTTTCTCATATATGCTTGACAAATAAATAAATAATAAATAATAATAATATTTATAATAAATAAATATTTATAATAATAGATAAAATAATTAATAAATAAAATAAATAAATAATAATAATCAGAGAAAACTGGAATGAATGGATGAAGGGCACAGCTGGAGGCTAATGCTTTGCATAAATCCTTCCTCTATACCAGGGATGTCCAAACTTGTCAACTTGTCAACTCCCCAACATGCTGGCTGGGGAATTCTGGGAGTTGAAGTCCACAAGTCTTAAAGTTGACAGGTTTGGACATCCCTGCTCTATACCAAGGAAGCAGATGAAATAATGTATGTATCGTATTTTCTGGATTATAAGCCGCTACTTTTTCCCCATGCTTTGAACCCTGCGGCTTGTACAACAGTGCGGCTTATCTATAGATTTTTCTTTGCTAACTGCCACCAGGGGGCGCAAAAACCTTTCTGTGTAAATATCTCATTTCACAACGTATATATCTGCAGCTTATAGTCCGGTGCGGCCAATATATGTAAAAATACAGTTTCCCTTTAAAATTTAGTGGGTGCAGCTTATATACCGGTGCGGCTTGTAGTCCAGAAATACGGTAATTGCCTTCATATACAATGAAGCTTATGTATGTACTAATCTATTAGTTCTTTATTTGATATAACTTTTATTTCATATACACAGAACTACCTCACGTTCAGGATCTTCCCCATTCACTTCATGGAGAGAAACAATATAATTTTATAGCAATAGCGTTGGTTTATAGATACATAGATTGAATTTCCATGCTTGCGCCATTCTAGAAACTCATTAGAATGTCTATACTGATTAGAGAGTCAAGGTTACATTTGTAATTGTTGCTTATGTTTATGTTTAAATCTGTTCTGAAGGCTTTCAGCATGTTTTTAAAACATAGAAAAAATAACTGCTTCAGTTAGGTACGCTTTGTTAATCTCCAGTTAGTGAGGCATGTGCCATGCTATATATCACATATAACTGGTGGGAAGATGTGAAGGAAGAGGATATACTAGTTTGTATCTCCTAACTCCTCCGTACCCTGTTACTTAATACAGCTCATGAACCGTATTCATTCATTAGTGATGAATGAATCTTGTTGGCTTCCATTTCAGTTCCAGGGACAATTTAAAGTTTTAATGTGAATAATAAAATATAATTTTGTCAGATTCTATTGGTTATTCTCTTTAGAGGTTAGTTTTCAACATTATGCTCAGTAATTAAATTGTAAAAGTATTATTTTTCTATATGGACTTTTGTAGAGCAATTCTCTAAAAGAATTTTGGTAATTGATTTTATATTTTTTTGTAATTTCTAAAAAAGAATTATTAATTTTAAACAATAGTGCTGTTTTCCAGTATACATTTGTTTCTTTTAGATTGGAAATGTCCACTTCCTTGAAATAAATACAGCTGAATACACTGGGACTGTTTGTTAGTAAAACTATATAATTTATACTGAATATTATCCTGAAACTGATACCATGTTCCTGCCGATTTCCATTTTATTGTTTTGCTTTTCATTTCTTTTCTATAGTAATGTTATTAATGATTATAATTACAACAATAAAAACTAATAGAAACTAAAAAGATAGAATAAAAAGAGCAGAAGGTGCAGAAAAGAAAGAAAAAAATTGAGAACTAGAGAAGAAAGAAAAGTACAAATAGAAAATAAAATATGCAAAGAAGTGACTTACCATCTGCATCACAAATATAAATATTAGTAATTTATCACCTCCTCTTAAAATACAACAAATTGTCTATTTTTCCCAGCTCCTATTCTCATAAACAAATCCATAAAGCATCATCATTTCAGTTTTGGTCTCAGTCAAAATCAAAATCCATTAAAGGTTACCAGAAACAATAAGACATCTATTGTAACCTTGATCAAATAAACCAACTTTATATCCCTTTCTATTATAATGATCTTCTAACAATTATAATCTTTAGGGTTGTCAGGTCTTTTTTCACAGAACCTCTTCAATCTGCCTTTTTTTTTCTTCAGAAGCAGCTCTTATTTTCTTAACAGTTGTAACGTTATTAGCAATTGTATGTTCATGAAGAGTGAAATATTAGATCTTATGAAAGATAAAACACTTTCGCTCATTAAAATGTAGCAGTTGTATTTGTACATCTGATAGCCTTGTGTTTAGGAAAAGGGTTAAGAACCCCTATGAAGTCTTGATCTGGACACCTGCTTGATAGGAAATCTTGTTGGGATTTTTATGATGGTTGTAAAGCATGTGTTTCTAGGGCTTGTGAAATTCTGAAAAAGCAATGCCATGAATGAAAATGTAACCAGATTTCCATCTAATTGATTAGCAGCTGCACTGGCTTCCTCTTTCATATGATTATTATTAATGGCAGTTTCAAAGTGATTGTATTTATGAGCAACTTTATCTGCAAAATATTAAAGCCTTTGTAGTACACTGTCAAGGCAAGAAAACTTTTTACAACTCTTGTGAAGTTATAGGTATACTTCTCTCTTGTCCTCTCTACCTTTATTCTGTTGTGCAGTATCTTGACACAACATTAATCCAGAGATAAAGTGTACTATCAAAAAATCAGGAAATCAATGTGAGGATATTTTGTTTTGTTTTAATACTTTGGAATAATTTGGAGCTCTGGTTTATCACAAGCTTGGCTATTCATTGTAAAGTCGTGAGTGGCCAAGATTATGACCAATATATTTGCCCATTGCTTCTTAAGCCTTGTTTTACAAAACCTTGTAGGATTGTCCAAATGAGGTCTATTTGGGATATAATTCTGGCATTCTGGTGTTTTATGGAAAGTATTGAATTTTCTAATTGGAATTTATAATTTTTGAGGGATTTGATTCAGTTTTTTTCAATTATACTGCTGGCGTAACAAACATTTTTTAAATTAAGCAAGCTTGAAGACGTGGGAGGACTAGATTTTTCAAAACTGTTTTGCAGTTCAGAATGTTAATACTTGGGGAACTGCAACATTAAATTTTACAGTTTGGATTTGTTTGCTTCTTGTGTAAAATATGTCTTTTTCCTCCCTATCAGAGTTTATAGCTAATTATTTTCACAGTAGAAAAAGCTTTGATATAAGCTGAGAGAAATAAAACAGATGTTTCAAGTGGAATTTTCTCCAGGGAAAGAAATTTCTTACTTTGTTTATGTGAAGCAGGCAGGGTTTATAGGCTTCTGCCACAGCTGGGAATCCAAGCAGGATTTGGATTTTGTTGGTGATATTTGATACAGTCACAGCTGTCCAAGGGAAAAGGACATATATATTCAGGATGGATAGGGACTTTTCTCTTCTTCCTGCCTTAGGACTTCAGCAAGCTTCATTTCTCTTTTGCTGTTTATCTCCTGGTCAGGATGCTCAAATCTTCCTAAGAGCAAAGTTCCAGTGGAAAGGCAAACAGATAGCTACATTCAAACATGCATGTTCATCTGGGTGGAAAAAGGCCTACTGTGAAGAGGGGAAGGAAATGGAGAATGATAGCAGCAGCACTAAGAAGCAGGAGTTTGTTCTGGGCTAATTCCCAGTTGAATACTTGGCTAAGCTTGTGGCTTCCTTTGAGGTATCAAAGGGTATGTAGAGAGATAGGCTGTTCCCTTATATGCTTTAGATTACGCATGTGGACATCTCTAGGATTTCCTAACCATTAGAGAAAATAACCCAGTTCCCTTCCAGCATCACAAACTTGATTTCTGATATTTCTTTTAGCTATAAATTTTTGTGTTGCTTGTTTGTAGCTGCATGCATTATTTCAGGCATGTATTTTATATATGAAATACATTTTGGGGGTTGTATGTAATAATGAAGATATAAGTTGCTATTTTAAAAACAAAGTATAAAGTGCATGAAACCAATGACAGGAATAAAATGGTATATAAATGTTTTCTTTTGTGAAAAATATATTGCGAATTTAATCAAAGTAATTGTGTATGTATGGAAGGGATATACATGATTATGTTGACTCTGTTCTGATCAGGGTTATGTACTGTCTTGAAATGTGACTAATTTTTAGGGATAAGAGACCTAGGCAGTTGTCTATTCCTTTGTCCTTCTTTTGTTCTGTTTTATGGACATTCCATTTATAACAAAGTTTAAAAATAAATGTATTAAATTAATTGTATAGGCACAGCATGCATACATGTGGATTACAAAGTTTGTATAAAACATCTACTGTATTTTTTTAAAATACAGTATTTTACAAAACAAATATGTCCTGTGCGCTATAACATTTTATTCAGAAAAAAATGTCCCATTGTATGTATCTGTAGCATATAACACAGTAAGTGTATTATAGGGTAGTGGAATAAAGCTTCAATATTCATATTTATATGGTGGTCACTGTCTGTTCAAGATAGTGTCCTTTAAAAAAAACAACACTATTCTTTATAAATGCGTTCCTGTTGTATAAAAGACATTAATTCTGATTTAACAAAATGCATGTCTCCAGTCTTAAGAAAAAATAGGAAATGGCTCTTCCATTTGGCATTATATTTCCTTGTCTATCCATTACATGCAGCTGTTAACCTTCCAAATTAATGACTTCCCTTGTAAGATGAGCTCAATGACATCCTTGTATTTAGTATCACTGAACAACAGAAAATGCTAACTTTTCTCTTTAGCTTCCTTGTTACCCTGGCAAATGAACGTGTTTGAATGAGAAGCTCTAAGAATTCATAAAAGTACCAAGAGTAGTTTATAGGATTTTTTGTGTTTGTTTTTTAAAGGCTCAGTAACATTCTGGCAGATTAAGATCATTTTAGTTTTCATTGCCAGTGGAACAGATATAGATACTTATTTTTCATGAAACAAAAAATGACTAAACAATTTTAAACTTATAGCTGTAGAAAACTAGCTTTGCAATGGATTTTTAAAAAAGGGATCCAGGAAGATCTAATAAGCTTAATGTCTGTTATGTGCAAACTGATAGAAATAGTAGTCAGAGAAATGTAACTAAGCATTAAAATCAGCATGGACCCTGACCAATCAACCTGCTTAAGAGCATTTAAGTAGGCTAAGGTGAGGTTTAGTATGATTCAGCAGGGTTATTGATATGCTCTTATCAGTATTGCTACAATATAAACTGAAACTTAACAGTATGGCAACCCCATGGAGTCCTAGGAACCCTTAAATTAAATATTGAATCAATGAGCTTTACATTATAGAAAATTGCTTATAAATCAGAGAAAGAAAGAGAATGCCTTTTTTCTTCTGGCTTAGAATGTTCCAGAGTATTTTTCTTTTCAGTATACCATTAAAATAAATAGTTCTCATTGATAGGCCAGCTGTGGAAGTGTATAAAACTCTGGTAGACAGCTGTGAGATATTGACTTACCTCTTCTTCTTTGTATGAAGTTCTCTGTTCCCAAAACCTTTTCTTACTTTATAGGAGGAGGATATGAAGATATGCTTGTGATGACCCTATACCCTTTTTCTTGGGAAGTATGAAAGTAAAGAAAGGATTAAAGGAAGATTTAGCTATGAATGAGGAAATTCTGTGATCCCTAATCAAGTTTGGGATCAAAAGGACAAAATTAGGGGGGAAAAGGATAAAATAGCCCAGTGAAAAGTTAAGAAAGATGCTTGTTAGAAATGTAGCAGATTGAAATAAAAATATTTTATTCTTCCAATTAGAGTTGCACTATCAGCAAATCTATTGCAAAAATCATAGGAGTATTCAGAAAAAAAGAGAAACCTTTAGTAATATGATTGGTCATTTTGTGCAATCATTCTATTCAATTTTAGTAATGTTACTTGCCAATGGAAGTTAAGCCTACAAGGATCTATTGACGATGGAATAACACAAAAATCTGGTTATATCAGTATATTGTTGATGAAATATCACGTTTTACTGGATTTGTAATTTTTTTCCTTCAAAACCAAACCAAACATGTTGATGAGAAATTTGTAAAGTAGTGTAACCTTAACATTTAGTCTGCTTTGATTTGGGATAAAATAAATCTACATAAATACAGAAAAATGTTTTGCCATATTTGAGACAGAGCTAATTGGCTTAGAATTTGTATTATCTGATCAGGATAGGCTTCCTTCAGCTAAACTAGATTTTTCCCCAGCACGATTGATCACTGAAACAGAATTTCCTGCCCCAACCACTTATTGTTGAATGATCTGTCTTTCTCTGCTTATAAACTGCCTTAAGAACTAGTTATCTCTTTGTCTGTTATCTTTATGTCATTGCAAATAATACCTATTTTCTTCACACTGGAGAGCATGATTGTCCAACCTTTTGGCTTGCCTGGGCCACATTGAGTGAAGAGGAATTGTCTTGGGCTGCATATAAAATATATAATTAATGTATATAAATAACAAACTTCCTTTATTTTTTAATATTTTTATTATCTTTTGGACTGCATTACTAGCTCTTCAAAGCCACATACAGCCAATGGGCCACAGGTTGGACATATCTGCTGTAAAACCTTTACCTTTTTTTCCCTTCTATCATTAGGAAATTAACATGTTACCATTTCTGTTTCATCATAGCTAATGTAACTTGAAAGCAGAAATAATATGATAGCTCCGGGAGTATAATTACAAATCTAACTGACTTTGTTTCTGCTAATTAAGAATACATACAGAGAATGGAAATTAATTAATAAAGTTTATACTGGGGACATAATATGTTCTCAAATCTGAGTATGTCTTTGTTACAGATACAAGTCATTGTACAGTAATGTTTTATCTTCATTAATGTAAAGATAAGTTTGAAAAATATGGAACTAATAAAATCCCCATTATAAGGTTTTTCACATATGTTGTGATTATGACTTCCACAATTTCTGTTCACCATGCTGAGAGTTGTGACCCCCAATACATCTACAGGGAGCTAGGTTGCTGAAGATAGCCTTACATCACACAACATGTACTATGATTTATGGCAACTCCTATTCATGTAACATTTTAACATAGAATTACCATATGTTCCAAATTACAAGACAATTTCTCTTTGGTTACCATAACGGTCCATATCTTCTGAATGTGCCTAAGAATTTTTTTTATTATATGAGATTAATCTAATTTTTTCATATATGATGTTAATAGCAGAATATATACTGATGAGAATCTATAACAGGTTGACTAACCCACCTTTTGGATATTCCCAGGTTGTTAAAATTATATTCAAAACATTGCGCTAATATGCAAAATAGCTACCGCCTACCAGCATGCAAAGCATTCTTTTGAAGCATTTAGCTCATTCCTTCAGTTTCACTTCTTTGCCCTTTACCATACAGAATCACTAACTACTGCTTGGGTTTGAAGGTAATTCTGTTGTTTATTTTTCTGGTTCAAACTCCAGGAAAAAATAAAGCTTGATGCTGAGAGGGAAAAACTAGAAAAGCTTCAGGAGCTTTACTCCGAGCAGAAGACTCAGCTTGATAATTGCCCCGAGTCCATGAGGGAACAATTACAGCAGCAGCTTAACAGGGTCAGTAGCATGGATGTGGTGTTTCTTTAGTGATTGTAACCAGATCAAGCCCAAAGATTTCTAACCAACTCTTTTTCATGGCTTCAATGCTGATTTTCTGTATTGCTGTTAAGAACATAAGTGCATGGTGACAACTAAACAGAATGTCAAAAGCTGGATTAACAATGGATGTGACTACATGCTTCAAAAGTTATCAGTCATCTAAGGCTTAGCACTCTGTGGCATTGAACACTAAAGATGTGTATGACTGAGTATGAGTGGAATTTTGATGTTTAATCAGATCAGGAATCTATAAGATCTATCTGTCTAAATGCGGAAAGAATTTTCAATTAGGTATAAAGGATTACTTATTTAATTCTTATTGCAGCATTATAAACCTTAAATGTGCATATTCACTTTGAAAATTAAGACATGTATAAACTAAGTCCTTCCCCCAAATTATTTTTTTCTATTAGATTGTATTTTGATCATTCCATATAATTTGATGACCGCTTTGTTTTAATTTTACAACCGTTGTGAATATAAATTTATAACACAATAAAAAAGAAACGTAGGAAATAGTGGGAGATTTGGAAATATGGAAAGGTCATCCACACTAGAACCATCAAACACTTCCAGATCAGATTATTCTGAAAGCAAAATCTATTTTTTTTCTTCCCTGAAAAAGAAAAAAAATTAAAGTGAGATTTGGTAAAAAAAATAAAAATAAAATAAATCTGAGGCCTGTAGCTGAAGTCAAACAGCCTACAATTGTTTATTCATGATCCAAGCCGCAATCATGCCCATTCTAAACTGCAACAGTTCTTCATATTGGCACCTCTTTAATATAATTTAAAGGTTGTTTGTGGGGGTTTTTTGAAGTGCATATTTAGCACTCTAAACACCTCTGTTCACGATGGCTAGGCTAAAATAAAACAATGGATCTGTTGTCATTGATTAATTTGAAGATGTACATGATAATTTTAATTTTAGGTCAACAGGTATTTTAAAAACATGCTTAAATAGACTTAGACATGCTTAAATAGACTTCTCTAGGATGTTTTTGGGTTTTTTTGCTTTATGTCAGCTTTCACAAGCAATAGAATGCCTTTAAAACTGATACATTTATTTTTTTCTTATTGAAGGATGCAGACTTGTTGGAGGTAGAAAGCAAACATTTTGAAGATTTGGAATTTCAGCAGCTTGAAAATGAGAGCAGATTAGATGAAGAAAAAGAAAATTTAACACAACAGCTTCTGCGTGAAGTTGCTGAATATCAGCGTAGCATTGTCAGTAGAAAGGTAATTTTTTTTAAAGAAAATAATCACTGCCAATTGATTCCAGTTGTTAATCTAACCAGCAATTAGCACTTTACTAACAATTCAGTTAATTGTTAATTTCTGGATTTGCCCACTAAGGTTTAGTAATTACTTAACATAGGAAAAATAATCTAAAGTATTATATTTCCATTTCTTTGTTTCTTAACAAGAAAGTTTTTTTAATTTTTAAGAGAGATGGTACCTTTCCCAGAAACGTATTTGTGTTTGTACACTTGTTCCATAACTTTCATATGGTCTTATCCTCCCATAATTGTTTTCTTTTTGCTTACTCTTCTGTTTTGGAATAGTAGCAGAGGTAGTATTGATAGTGCCAGCTATTACTGCTGCTGGAATATGCAAGTATGTGAAGTCCAATCACAGGACTTCTTCCAATACAAAGAGAAAAAAAAATAGAGTGAGATGTTGCTGATGTACAATTTCTTCTGTAGTCTTCTATGTAAATTTGTGTAAATTTGACTTTCAGATGGGTAGGAACTGTATGAACAATACGCTAAAGCTCATATTAAGTATGTGTTAACATTATCTTTATGGTAGGAAAAGGTTTCTGCTCTCAAAAAACAAGCCAATCACATTGTACAACAAGCACAAAGAGAACAAGATCATTTTATGAAAGAAAAAAACAATTTACTAATGATGTTACAGAGGGTAAGCAATTCTTCCTTGTTCTTCCAAGAACTTAATTAAATGTTAAATTACAAATACAGATTATATTATGTGGCTCAACTTCCTCTTTTTTAAAAAAAAAATGTAAACACACATTAGTATAATACCATGTATCATAGAGAGGTCTGTAATATATAAAGTCCAATGAAGAAGTGAATAATGTATATAGTGAAGCCAACTGGAGCTGTGTTTTCCATAATACTGGAATGTATATGAATCTTTACATTAACATGCAGTGGATTTGTTAAATTTTCCCCAGCAGGTTTATCAGGAAAAGTACAAGTGCATTTGTGTATATCATCTAGTGTTTGCTGAGAAAATTTTGGTATTAAAACCAATCCAGCAAACAAATTGGGAAGGATATCTGTATTGTCTATACCAGTGATGGCGAACCTTTTTGTTGTGGTGTGCCGAAAGCGCACGTGCATGTGGTAGCACACACGCGTGCGTGCCGGCACCCACCATGCAATGCGCCCAGCCTCCCATGCATGCATGCGCAACACACACACCCCTTACCTGCACTGCGCATGCGCGTGCCTCTCAGCTGATTTTTGGCCCGTTTGAGGCCATTTTCGCCCTCCCGGAGGCTCGAAGGAAGCCTCTGGAGCCTCAGGAGACTGAAAACAGGCCCGTTTCATCACTTCCGGTATTTCCGGAAGGCCCGTTTTTCGGCCTCCTCAAGCTACAGAGGCTTCCCTTGAGCCTCCGGGAGGTACGCGCATGCACAGTGCAGTTAAGTTTGCCAATGGCTCGCGTGCCCGCACAAATGGCTCTGCGTGCCACCTGTGGCACGTGTGCCATACGTTCGCCATCACTGTTCTAGCATCATGTGATGGAAGAGATTTTTTCAAGCATTAACAAATATTATGTTGCCACAGAGCAGAATTATTACCTAAGAGAACAACAGCTGTAAGAAGTAGGCAAAAAGGAGAATTTGGGGTAAAAAGAAAAACCACCAACTTACACCTAAATAAATTTTGTGAATTTGAAATCTTTGTTTATTCTTCCTTCTTAATTTTAAAAGATTTTCTTTTTTTATTGAAAAGGGAACATTTTAATGCAGCTAGTAATAAGTTTAATAATTAGGTCCTAACAGTAATAGTAGGGTCTCCAGATACACATTTATTTAACTGGCAGAAAAGGCTTCTTCTCAATATTCAGTTCACTTGGAAACTGCTTTACATTGCAAAAAAAATAAAAAAATAAAAACCTATTAGAAAATAAACTGAGAAAATGTGTAATTTTCCAATAAATTAAACATGAACCTGTCAAGGAACAAAGTAGATGTACAACTGTGTTTGTGAAAATTAAGAGGTAACACAGACGAAATTTGGAAAACATGCATTTATTCAAATGAGATACATTATTGTGAAGACGTTGTCTTGCTTAGGAAGCCTGGAAATATGCACTGCCAATCCATTCTTCAGTTCCATAGAAGAGAATTAAGCTAACAAGGAATCCAGCAGTTTGAACAGTGCTGGAGGAGCACTTCAAAATATTGAAGCAAATAAAACATCTTTCTTTTCTATTAATGCATATGTCCAGAATGGACTTTGCAGGTGCAAATATTTACAGACGAGTCAGTGCAAAAGGACACGTTCTTAAGAAACATTCACTCACGGCTTCAGATCCCTGTAATAAAAATGAACCGAGCTCCCTCTCTCAACGCTAACCTTAACTAAACAACAGTCCTGCTGAGTAGCCTATTGCGATGAGATGATTTTATGGAAATGGCAAGTGGCGATGAAGGAGCACTTTAAACAGATGTGGAACCACATCTGATTAATATACACATTATGCTGTCTAACAAATTTCAGAGTATGATTGATTGATTGGAGTTATCCTCCACCGTCTGTTCAGAGGCTCAAGGTGGTATCTACCAGGTTTGCTCCTCCTGCTTTTCCTACAACTACTACTCTGTAAGTTGATTGGACAGAGAGAGACAGACAGGCAGCCACAGGGGGTCAAAATCATCCACTAAGCTTCCATAGCTACCTAAGTCTAGTGTGCCATAACTTTTGCTGAGTTTTCCACAACTAGGACAAAAAAAATATGTATCGATAAACAATACTTGTAGCTCAGGGTTGAAACGAGAGGTCCTTGATTCTCTTTGAGCTGGCTTGTTTTCTTGCAGACATTTCATTACTCATAGCAGATAACATCATCAGTGCTAGTGCTAGTAAGGAGTGGGGTTTGCTCTGTTTATATTCGAATACAGGGGTGTGAAACTGGTGGCCCATGAGCCGGCAGCATCACGCGTAGGCCACGCCCATCCCAGCTCCGTAAATGGGAAAAATGTTGTGAAACATCACATGATGGCAACATGACATGGCAAGTTTGACACCCGTGTTCTAGTTGCTTGCCCTGTCAGTGTGGGGGAGTGGTCTTAAGAGGGTCATTGGTTGGGCTGATTATTGTTGGCTTGTTTGGTAGTTTTTTGAATGGGGTATTTACTTGATTGTTGGTCTGATGTTAATCTTGGAGTTAATCTATGCTCATCTGAGTAGTGATTGGTGGTGGGAAGGTGCTTTGATCTTTTTGCTCCCTTTTTGGCAACAAAAATATACCAAGTATAGGATATTTCAATATCCAATCTGACTGTTTCACCAAGCATGCTGAAAGTTTGACTTAAAAAATTAAAAGCCTTCAGGTTGGATATATCCACAACTGGTCCTCTTGGATTAAACAGGTACACCTTGCTGTATCTTTCCTTCATATCCTTTCACTCTCTATGTTGGCAGAAATTATTATCCTGAGGCAGAGAGCAATTAAATATGCAATTAGATTCCCCAATGCAACCAAGATTCACAACACTCCCTGAAACATTAAAGTAATGAAGCCTCTGTGAACGGCAAGGTCTTGGCCAGACTGATGCTGTTGCCCCATCATGCGTGTGTAATTGACACATGTAAATTTAGAAGAGCTCATTTTATCGGCCTACCCTTCTGAGAGGAGGTAATCCACACAGAAAGTTTCGTAACTTTTATTAAGATCTTCAGATAGTCCATCTACTTATGGCTTCACAGATAGTCGTCGATGGCCATTTAGATTCTAATGTGAGATAAATACATTTATATAAAATTACTCTTTTTCTAGAATTTCAGTGAAAAAACATGGTAACAATGTTCTGTTAAAGGTTCAAGGTTCTGTGAAGCCGAATTCACTTAACAACTGTGTTACTAATGTAACAATTGTAGAGATTCACTTAACAACTGTGGCAAGAAAGAGCATAAGACGAGGCAAAACTCACTTAACAACTGTCAATTAGCAACAGAAATTTTGGGCTCAACTGTGGTCCTAAGTTGAGGCCTACCTGTAGAACCCTGAAACAACCCATGGGAGGAAGATGGGATCCTGTTAACTGTGTACTCATTATTGGCCGACCCAACTTATCATTCTGAGGCATATGAAATCTATATAAGTTTTATTTTTTCCAAAACAGACACTGGGGGAGAAAGGAACAACTCAACAAAAACAAAGGACATCTCGAAATAAATTTCAGTCCCACTGTTATCAATTTAGACTGTAACCACATCCCATCTTCCTTTTCAAGATTCAATTCCCATGAATAGCCCCGTGTATCATTGGGTCTGATGCCTCAGGTTCTAAAAGAGGTATGTTGTGAAAAGATCACTGCCAACCTGCCATAGCTAAAATGCATTCTTATTCTCAACACACACGCTTTCAGGTTGCGCTGGAAGAAGGAAGAGCAATCGGTAAGGCTGACAAATGCAGATGAGGCCTCTTACCTGCCATCTATTTACCCCTGTGACACCGCAGGGCTGTCTGTCACAACGCCTGTGCGCAGGAGGTGGGGGGGGAAGAGATGCGGGAGGGGGGGGAATGCACAACGCCGCCTGCCAGTCAAGAAAGGTCTTCTGTTGCACCGATTTTCAAGTCACTAACAAAGCGTGGACAAATTAAACTGTGATGTTTTTCTTCAGGAGTTGAGCAATGACACCGACACCGACTTTGTTTATTAATGACATGCTTTGTAAAGGAATCAACCAGGCATTGGCAGGGAGAGTCACAGGAGACAGCAACATTTTTTTCAGGAACGAGATCATTCTGTATAGGAAGGGGAAAAAAACAATTTGCCAGCTGGGTCACGAAGCTGGCTTATATGGCAATTATAGGGATGGAGTTTTAAGGGTGCGATGCCTCATTCGCTATCCAAATCACCTCCGAGATCAAAATCCGTACGGGGCACTCAACCCAGTCAGCAGCAATAAATATTTTGAACGCTGCTGTTAACCACAGTTTATGCGGAGATAAAAGTATCATCATATTTTAACAATGCAATCCTTTTATAATAACATGGTCATGGGTATTTAAGTTCACACTTTTGACGATCCCTGTTAAATACATCGTTCTATTGTAACTGTGGAATATTTAAGATCTCAGTGATGGCCAAACTCCATGTAAGAATGGATATTAATGTGGGGTTAGTGCCTAATATCTGTTGGGCTATTTGTCTGTCACACACGGTTCTCAATCACCTTTTTATACTACATGCTCCTCTTTGGAGATAATAATCTCCTTGTGATTTTTGAGAAATATCAAAGGCATTTATAGCAATAGCAATAGCACTTAGATTTATATACCGCTTTATAGTGCTTTTTACAGCCCTCTCTAAGCGGTT
>JAOYMU010000274.1:28514973-28525137 GCA_025802295.1 Psammodynastes pulverulentus
GGGGGGTGTTATACAAAAGGCACATTTTCAGTAGACAACATTGTTTAAGGAACTCCGTGTACCAATTCAGCCAGATTAGTATAGGTTTGTTTCTAAAAATGTTTACTGTTAAAATAATAAAATAGAAGACATATATTGAATAGTATAATACAGTGAAAAAACAACAAAATATGAAAATCCATGTGATAAATTTAAAAATGTGTACAAAATTAATTCAGTTGTTAAATTTATCATTAAATCTGAATTATTTAGCAATCTAATATGTCATCTCATTTTTAGAGAATAGAGATTTTAGATAGATACAAACTGGTATCTGGAATACATTCCTTAAATTCAAGATTTTTTTTTGCCAATTACAAAAAAAGCGATCCTTTTTGAATACCAAGACTTGGAGATCTGTGAAAGCTAATGTACTATATATGTTATCTAAATTGTAGATAAATTGTGTCCTTCATGCCAAAAGGATTGAGCCCCACAGAATAACATCTGGCTGCCTGTGACTGAAAAGTCTCAGTAAATGATGAAATGAGTCATGTTGCCTCCTAGTGGTCAACATCACACCAGATTTTTTCCCCTCCTTCGATCATGTCCAATTCTCAGAGACTGCCCAGACAAGTCCTTGCAATTTTCTCAGCAAGGTTTTTCAGATGTGATTTGCCATTGCTTTTTTCCCAGGGCTGAAAGTGACTAGTCTTAAGGTCCACCCAACTGGGATCTGAAACCTATAAGCAATAGCACTTAGACTTATATAACACTTCATGGTGCTTTACAGCCCTCTCTAAACTGTTTACAAAGTCAGCATATTGCCCCAAACAATCTTGGTCCTCATTTTAATGACCTTGGAAGGATGGAAGGCCAAGTCAACCTTCAGCTCGTCAGAATCAAATTGAAATGAGCAGTGAACTAGCCTTGCAGTACTGCATTCTAACCACTCTTGCAGTTTCTTTCCTGCTGCCTTACCCACAACACCAAACTGGCTCTCACAGGATATTCACTGGTTAAAAGAGAAATTCCCTCTATCAAAAGAGGGGAGGGGGTAAACATCAGGAAAAATCCTTTATAAATAGGAACATCACACAATATAACATCTGTATCTCTGACAATTTTAAGAAAGACTATATAAATTATAATGCAACAGGAGGCAGGTAGCATTTTTTTCGAACCAACAAATTCGGTTAAAATTCGTATGAAATTGCAGTTCATTAAATGCATTGAGTGGTTTGATTATAAGAGAAGCTAGGGTAGTTATGCATATTACAAATGAGACACCTTACAACTACCTTACAGGGTTTTTTATAATCCACTGTTGAAACGTTCTGGAATTGCCCAAATCAACTGATACATGTGAGTTCAACAACCTCTTAGTCAAAAACAGTTCAGTATTCGGAATGCCCTGGACTACTGAAATGCTCTATTTGCTAGTTGAAAAAAATCAGGCCTCTGATTTTTTTTTGTTTCTATAGATAAACACAGCAAGATAATTAT
Source organism: Psammodynastes pulverulentus (assembly GCA_025802295.1). Classification (NCBI taxonomy): domain Eukaryota; kingdom Metazoa; phylum Chordata; class Lepidosauria; order Squamata; family Psammodynastidae; genus Psammodynastes; species Psammodynastes pulverulentus. The sequence continues at coordinate 28,516,459 of JAOYMU010000274.1, forward strand.
GTATTAGTAATACATTTGATTTCATATCATGTTTTAGTTACGTTTTCAAAGTATCCGTCTAACATAGATTACGGTCTTCAGACTAGTTTTTAAATCCAGTTCTCAAACCACACTTCATCAGTGTATAAATGAGGGAGTCCTTGGTGTTCAGCTGTCAGCTATTTTAAAAAAAACAGAAAAGAAAAAAAAGCTAAAGTAAAGAACCAATCCGCCAGTAAAATTTGCAAAGAACAGACGTGTCAGTGTAAATGTATAAATCTCTCACTTGGAAGAAATACCACAGAGAAACCAAGCTTGAGGCTCTATTGTATCTCATAGAGATATGCACCATAGAGACAAAAGCGGTTTTCGTTGTTCTAAAGCAAGAGCGGTATCCAATTAGCGCATGCGCACGCCTAATCGACGCGTCCTCTCCCTCCTTCTGCGCATGCTCTCTCGCTGGCAAAGCAGCCGAAGGAAAAGGTGTGTGCCAGTTCCGCTGTCGGGCAGGAGGGACATGGCAGTAGCGGGCGTTACGAGAGTATTTTCGCGGGAGAAGCAGAAATGGGGTTCATCTCTCGCCCATAGGACAGGCTTAAGCTTCCCTCAGTTACTGGGTAAGTGCGGAGTGGGTGAGGCCTGCTTCGTCCCGCCGGCCGAATAGAGGAAAAGGGCAGCGATCGAGGAGATTAATTTGTACGATTGGTGCCAGATTAGCACCTGAACGAAAACGCACGTGTCTTTTACACATCAATGGAAAAGAATATATCTTATTTTCATTCTGCGTTAGTGGCTTCACCCCAAAAAAATCACAAACATAATTTTTTCAAGACATTGAGCTTGGGTTACTAAATTCTTTCAATCGAGTCTAAATTCCCTTTTAATCCCCTTTCATTGAGTGGAATCTTCAAGATTGAACATGTTAAAGAGTGCTATTTGTGTGTGAGTGTAAAGCATTATATAGACAGGCTGCCCCAAATACATGAATAATGCTAAATTATATTGTGCAGTTATTGTAAGTCTGAGTCTACCTGCGCTATCTAGGCTATTTTATTGTTAATCAGTAATACATACATTTGGAGTGCTGTAAGCCTGTTTATTGAATGAAGGGCTTTTAGATGTATTTTGCCTGCAATATTCAGAATAGCCAGTTAGTGAAGAATAGCCACTTGCTGAAGGTGATCAGATGATTGTATTTCCAGAAGGGAAGGGAAGGAAAAAGGTTGAAGTTGGAAAAAGCCCCCATAAGTCACCATCACTATCCCTTACCCTGTAAAACCCTGCAACCTTGGAAAATAGTTTACAAATACATTGTAAAACTATTACAAATCACTGTTTATTTTCTCATCTGAAATTATAATTCCATCCTTTGCATGTTAAGTGTTAAATAATTTAAATCATGGTTTCATAAAAATAGAATTTTTTATTCCTGTTTTTGCCTCAACCATTGAAATAAACTTTTTAAGTGTGTGAATTGTGTCTGTTTTTATGTAGATTAGTAAATCTGTAACCCAGGTTCACTTATTAAGAAATACCTTTTTATTGTGATCGAGTTAGCTTTTAGTCTATGGCAAAAGATTATTGGACATTTACGGACCGTCTATTACATAGTGTTGCTTTCTAGATTCCACACTTGATTAATTTTGTGACTTGTTAGGATGTGAACCAAAGCAGCTGTGACCATTATCTTTCTGTGATGAATGGGAGCGTGCTGGTTGAGTAGTTTTAACTGCCTCCAAACATTTTAAAGATTTCTTAAAAATATATTTATATTTATAAACATGAATACATGGTTTCAAACCAGACATTAGCACATGAATTTCCTCCCCCAAATACACTATGTGGAGATTTATGAAAGAGTGAAATAGGTGTAAATTGCAAAACTAGGAGTTGAACATCATATAAAATTAATAAAATGTTGTAAACCAGAATCATTTTCTCAAATGTCCTAGATTCAACCATATCATTTCAAAGTGTTTGGGATCCCAAAATATGCTCCCAACTTTATGTAATGACTCCATATCTAAAAGTTGTGAATCTCAGCTTTAATATTGGATTTAATCAGTGTCAGTTTCTTTTTATTTGCATAAAATTATTTTAATACTGTCACCAAAATATGAATGGTTTGCTTATTTTTTGTTAGGTTGTAAACAGAAATCATCACACAGTTTGCTTAACCGGCCTGATCAACCCAAACTAGCGTATAATAAATTGAAGGGCAGGAATCCAGGGGTTGTCTTCCTACCGGGTATTTTTTCAAACATGAATGGTGTAAAGGCACTTGCATTAGAAGATTTCTGCAAATCAGTTGGTCATGCTTTTGTAAGGTATGTTTTTAAAAAACTTACTGTTGATTGATGGTATGTAATTAACTAATTTATATATGACTTTTAAATTGTTGTTTTGTTGTTAAATTTATAAATCTCATTCGCTGTCTGTTGGGTATCTTAATGTTATATATAAATTAACAACACTGCTAAAAACACATCATCATCAGTTCCAGTTTGGTTGGCAGCTTAGAAAACAAACAGCATGGCAGCTCCCATGGGTTTATTGTCTTATCCTTTCTTTCAGCTTTAGAGTGAATTAGGAAAGGTTTAATCCACTTGCACTGTTTTATGTTTACATGTTTGATGACAAACAGCCTTATATTTATAAGTGACAGTTTTCCTGCTAAGTACCTGCATGCCATAAGCATTTGAATTAAAATTACCCTATTGAAATCAAATCTGATGTTTTTTAATTTTTTGGGGTGTGCGCTGGAAGAGGGGTAGTCTTATATGGCGAGTCGTCTTATGCACCGGGAAATGCGGTATTTTGTTTTGGCCACTTTCATTGTTTTAACTTATTTTTAGATTTTATGATATACAGAATTTGTTGGAATGGGAAGCTATCATTAATGAAATAAATAATAATAAAATCATAGAATATAATAAAAATATCAAAGCAAAAATATAAAAATACCATAACATGAAGAACACCATAATCAAAATAAGAAATTATGAAGGCATAAATTGTAGTAATTATCTCCCCAAAAATACATTATATGGCATAAGCTATATAAAGCATTCCTGGCCGCTGATTAAATGTAATCTAGTACTGGATCTATAAGTATCTCCAGAAGTTTCAAAAACACTACTCCAGAGCAAGTGGTTATACTTGTAAAACTCTTCATCTTCTTATCAGAACTGCTTCTGTTTTGACAAGCCAGCATTTACATGTCAAATTATCTCCACTATACATAACATAAAACATAGGTGCAAACTAGGGCCCTGACAAAATCAGCCAAGAGGTCAAGCCATACACTACCACTGTAAGAAAGTATTCAGCCAGTTAGGACTGGGAGGTGCATAATAACATATTCCCCATATCAACCATATGTTCCAAGAGATAATATGGTTGACAGTACTAAGACAGTGGTGAAAGAATAATCAGACATGCACTTCAATTGTAAGTATGTACAAAGCATCAGAATGGTCGAGAATATTTCTGTTGCAGCTCTTGCATGAACAGAAATTGTAACATCTTTATTTTGACAACTATTTGGTAGCCCCATTGAGGGCTGCTTGTAAAACCCTAACTTTATTTGGACTCTTTTAAAACATTAATTTCACAGGTTTGATTACAGAGGCTGTGGAAGTTCAGAAGGCAATGTAAAAGAGTGTACTTTAGGAAAGTGGCGGAAAGATGTGCTTTCAGTACTGGATGAACTCGCAGAAGGACCACAGGTTGGCTAGTTTTATTTTTAAACAAAGCATAATGTTTACTCACCTTTTACTGTGGGGGGGGGGGTTTGTTGTTTTTTAAATAGATGAATATATCCACAGCTGCTGTTTTAGAGAAGCTGGTATAAAGATTGTTCAACTATCCATGCTTAAAAAATAAAAGGTGGTTCAGAACTTGCCTAAGCTTACTCATAGCACTTTTTAGCATTCCTTCAAATCAAACAATGCTGACAGTGGAATGTAAGCACTTTTGCTTTATTTCCCTTGAACCTGGACCACTGTGTAATCCTGACAGATGTAGTCTTGGTTTGAAAAATACTTTAATAAAATTAACTTTTGATTGATGATGGTTATTGTGTTAGTATTGTTGCTTATAATACTTCTGTACAAAATTGCCTTTTAAATCAAACTGCTTTGAGAACACAATCAGAAAAGTTTGAAACTATCCTAAATAATAAGAGCCTTAGGAATACAAGTTCCAGTTTAACTACTGTGCTATTGTTTATCTTCAAATGATCCAAGCATAGATGAATGAATATCGTGGTACTATGCCATTTTTGCTTATGTAAAGAAGGAATCATGGAGTCTTGAGTTAATTTTAATTTTTTTCATTACAATTCTTCTGTGTGACACTAGGAGTTAAAAATGATTTGATGGCACAAAATCAAAATCTCCTTAAAAATAGCTCACATTGTCAAAATAAGCAAGGTTATTGAACTATAGTTTAAAATTATATGGTGCTGTGAACAGGCATACTGTATATTAACTTATTAAAAATAAGAGATATGTAAAATACTGTGAATCAATATGGTTCCATGTTCAATGACATATTTAATAGGCAGGTCTATCATTTATCTTATTAATTTGCTTTATTATTATACTGATGTATATGTCTAAGCTATTTCTGTAACAAAAGTGCTATTAATATTTTTATCTTAAGATTTTAGTTGGTTCCAGTTTGGGTGGATGGTTGATGCTTCATGCTGCAATTGCCCGTCCAGAAAAAATAGCTGCACTAGTTGGAATAGCTGTAGCTGCAGACCATATTGTATCAACTTTTCAACAACTTTCTGTAGAGGTAAGTACCAATATAGATCTGGTATTCAAATGCAAGTACCCTCATGTTTCTTGAATATACAATCCTAGATAAGGACCTGGGATAGATTGTGATGTCAGATGGAAACATGAGTACTACTTGAGGATTAGGAAGAGTAATAGTCTTTTAATATGTAAAATATATGTGGTAATGTTTTAAAAAGCTCCCTTTTAAAATATTTAGTTAACTGAAGTAACTTGGGGTTATCACAACAAACCAAGTTGAAAATATGTAGGCCAAGAACTGTTGCTTCATCCTGCTTCAGGGTTTACAAAATTTCATTTCATTTCAACTTATCAAAATTAAATTTTACTGCAATCATTCTTTACTTTCCGTTATGTATGATTCAGGTGAGGACCCAAAGGATTGAATTGGTGTGAGGTCAATGAAGAATCTAAGCCAGCAAATAAAAGATAAAACATGACGATTTAAAGATTAGAAAATGTTGAGCAGAAAGAAGTTAGTGGAACCTTTTTGTGATAAACCTCTCAGATTCAATGTAATCTTGTTCTCCATGGACAGAATTTGATATAGTTCCTGGAGCCACACCCTGCAATATTATCTGCTTATGGTTTCAACAAGTGGACTCCAATGAAACAAAGAGCCTTCTCTCTTATATCAGTTCCATCACTTTACTATGCCCCTTTCGGCTGTCTTGACAAACCAGAGCAAAAGTTGGATCCATGGAATAGCAATAGCACTTAGACTTATATACCGCTTCCCAGTGCTTTACAGCCTACTCTAAGTGATTTGCAGAGTCAGCATATTACCCTCAACAATCTGGGTCCTTATTTTACCAATCTCGGAAGGCTAGAAGGTTGAGTCAGTGAGACTCGGGACTGCAATACTGCATTCTAACCACTGTGCCATCACAGCTCTTGAATAGAACACTTCATTGGAAGAAGGGATGTTTCTGTGAGCCTTAAAAGAGCAGCAGAGTCATTCAAGTCTAATGTTGAATGTTCGTAATAGCATAATTTAAGGCAAATCTGTGAAAGGCAGGTGAGAAGAGAAGCACACATTTTTGCAGTTTTTTTTACATGCCTTCTCTCTAGATTAGATTAGCACCCTCATTGTTAGCCTTCCAGAAAATGTAAAAAAAAACCCCAACCAACTGAAATAATTGGTATCTGGTTTATTTCCTGCTTTTATGGTTTGCATGTGTTTTCATTGGCTTTTATATTTTTATTGAGTTTTTCTTGCTGTAAACATTGAGGAATAAATAAGCAGCCAAATATATAAATAAATAATTCTTTAGTTGCTGGGAGGTGATATTAAGTATAGATGGGTTTGTGATAGGCTAATAGGTCTCCTAGAGTTTATATTTAAATAATAATTTATGTGAACCAGAACCCCACTTTCAGAAAGAGAAATCGATCAGTTATTCATGTCAAGAAATATTCAGACTAAAAGATTTTCATACATTGTATATCAGTGTGTTTCAAATATTGTTTGGAACTTCAGTAGGCAGTGTGGATAATGTATATTTTCAGCCACGGTATAATAGTTTTGACAACATTTTGTGACTATTTTTGTAAAATGGTTGCTTGGGAAGTTGGCTTCTGAGTCTCAAAGCACTAATTTATAAAATGTTACCGTCAGTCCTTTATAGAGTGCCATTCCTGCATTTTTGCTTTTCTTTCCAGTATATCAACCTTACACATGTTTAACATCTTAGGCAAAAAAAGAAATAGAAGAAAAGGGTGAATGGAAAGTCCCAACCAAACACAGTGAAGAAGGATTTTACTCTGTGCCATTTGAACTCATTCAGGAAGCAGAAAATCACTGTGTGTTGAGCAGTCCACTACCTATTAAGTGTCCTGTAAGACTTATCCATGGCTTAAAGGATGAAGATATCCCATGGCAGATTTCTATGAAACTTGCAGAGAATATTGTCAGTGGAGATGTGGATATTATTCTCCGCAAATCTGGCCAACATCGGATGAAAGAGAAAGATGATATCAAAGTTATTGTGTATACCGTGGAAGATTTAATTGAGCAGCTAAGTACCTAATGTGAATTGTGTTGTACATAAGTTTACATATGGTTCTAGAAGAGAAAAAGAAAATAATTTCAAAAAGGTGACTGGTCAACTTATAAGCTGGATCTTTACAATTATTTTTTATTTTTTTAATTTATTTTTTTTCTCTGTAAATACAGTTATTTCTTTAATGCTGCATTTGCACAATAAAATGTGAAGAAATGCTACTGTTAATCACATACAGATCATCACTATGCAATATGCATTTCTAATATTTTGTACTCTGATATATTAATATCAATAAATAATATGCTTTTTCTCTTTGGGTACAGCATGACTTATTTTCCTTTTTATACCTTAAATACAAACTATACTGTTCTTCCAACTGATTTGTAAAATATAAGTTGTCTGTGCATATTAGAATTTTAGCTAAAATTATTTCTTATGTGTGTTTATGTGTGTACACATACAATTGGGTATTTTTTAGCATTTGGGAATATTAAAAACTAGGGGTAAGTATGTTCTCTATTGAATTAATAATTTATTTTTATTTCTATGTTCCTACCTTCTATCTGTACTCAGAGCAAATTGCTTTGAAATGCTGGTTCTTTTCAGGAAATAGAAAATTATGAAACAGTTTGATTACAATTTGCGTGGAAGAAGTAACTTTCAATAACATAAATTCCTTTGTATATGCAAGATTGTTTTTCCTTAGTTGAACAGAAAATAAATTCAGGTACCATTAAAAGTTATTCATAACAACAGGAGTTTAGTAAATTACTAACATCCTGTTGTTAATGGCTGACTTTGTATGTTGCAAGACAAACATTGAATCCATTTCTGCTGCAAAACTGAGGTGACATGGATCATGAAATTAAAGATTCAAATATTCAGTAGCTAACTGTATGGCAGTCTGTAGATGTCTTGTTGCTAACTATTACAAATAGAATTACCTAAGCACATAGGTTTTTTTAAGGACTTTGATCAGTGTATGAAATGCAGATGAGTGTGGGGGGGGGGTATATTTTACAAAAGTTAGGCACTAGTATGAAAGCAGTGGACCTAAATTCATCATAAGTAATAATCATGAAGTATTAACAAGACAAATAGGTATGGAATGACTTTCAGTCTCAAATTTGTTATAAAAAAGAAAATGTGTAGCTTAAAACAGTCCCAATAGCTTGCTTTCCAGAAATCAAAAATTAGCAGGAAATGAGGGCAATACAAAACTAATGTTATACAGATCTAATTATTTCAGTATTTTGACGTTGGTTCTATCTTGGCTGTTGAACAGTAAAATTGAAAGCAGTATCTAGAGCAAGTGATGTCTTCCTTTTTATATATACATAAACACACACAGATGCATACATACTCATACAATGCAAAAATGCCTGAAGGCCAAGGATGTTCCTTTCAGCTGAGTGAGTCAGAGAAGTGGCCTTGGAAATCTTGTTGCATTCATAGTTACAATTGAATAAATGGCTGTAATTATTTTTTGTACCTCTCAACGCTACGATGTATGAAAGTGGCAGGCATTTATTTGCTTATTTAACCAATCTCATTCATCTCCAATTATGGACTTTGAAAGACCCTTTAAAAAGTAGAATTATATCAGTAATAAAGCATAGCATTCTAGGATGAAAAAAGTCACTTTAAATCACAGCAACAGAATAAATATGTAGCAGCTATCATATTTAAGAATATACCCACTGAAATCCTGGTAGAGAGTCAGTCTTCACTAGATGAACAGTCCAGGAATGCACAATCTCAGACAGATGGTGACCTGTACGTCAAACCAGCCTTAATGAGTATTTAACTTCTTGTTAATGTTTGCATTACGACAGATTATTAATCTATATATATAAAAGGGAAATACCACTCATGCATCATCACAAAAT
>JAOYMU010000274.1:28527387-28540896 GCA_025802295.1 Psammodynastes pulverulentus
AAGAATACTTTGGTGTCTTGCGTATTCTTTACCCGAGTTCGCCCACGGTAATGCGGTCTCGAGCCCCGGCCAAGCCCAGAAAGAAACCCCGCAGAACTATTCTTACAGTAGATTTCCTTAAGCACAAAGAATCCTATAAATTCACACCAACCCCAAAATCGGAAGGGGTGATCATGGATAAAATATAACAACCACTTTCTCCTCAACTGCTGCATTCTAAAATGGTAAGATAGTGCATATATTAGTGTGGGATTACATTATATTATACCATAACATAAGGCTTGATGAATTGGTATTTTTGTATTTGAATTTATTAGCCACCCAGCTTAAATGGACTATTTTTAGCTTGCTAATTACTATATTGTGCATTATATCCTTATTTTACTTTGTTCAAATATTTATTTTTATGAATCATTTATTTCTGCTCTCTAATGAAATTTATCTCATGATTTTTTTCTGTGTATGTGCACTAATTATTCACTATTCATCAAAACAGGTCCATTAGTTTGCTCATCATATGTCAGCTGCTATCCTGAAATACTCTGTCTTAATCACTCTGTAACTTATCGCTTTGGATAGTGAGATGGATGGTATATAAATTTAATAACCAAATAATAACTAAATAAATTTCCATAGAATACGATGGTTCTTGGTAATCATTAAAAAGTGGAGCTCGAAGAGGTGTATTATTAGTGCTTAACCTATAGTATCCTGAATGTAGCCATTAGATTCTGAATTCTTTTAGTCTTACTGAAATACTAAAAATATTAAAGATTTGTTGGAGGCTCAGATTTTTAATCAATCAGTCTGGTATTTGCACTATGTCCATATATCTACTAAACGGAAGACACTGTCCCATGGGAATTGTTCTGAATGGCTGCCTTTGGCTCTATACTACAAAATGAAAGAACAGTGACAAAATAGTAGCAATTTATTATTAAAGAAATCCTTAAGGGGGTGCCCATACTGAATGCCATTTTGAATAAATCAGTGCAATTCTGTGTTTAATTTTTATTCAAACACATCAAAACATGGAATGAAAGACCATAAGCAGTATAAATGTCAGGTTCCTTTAAAAAAAACATGCGCATATCTGTGGCATGTGGCTAGACAGAATAGATGAACAACATTTGCCTGATTTTAAGAACCTTCCATCTTTGAATAGATAGCTTCTAGCTTCTGTAGTTGTTGCCATGGAAGCTATCAAGGAATTCAAATGAAGAGCTATGTGCTAAAATCTGGTTTCTGGAATTTTGTTTAAACTGATTATGAATCATAAATATTGTTTCAATGTTTTCTATTCTAGAATAAAGAAAGTTAAACTGTATGACAATATTCATTGGAAATTTTAATGTTTAAAAAATAATTTTTCTCAGGCACTATTTAATACCACAGCATACTGGATGCAGGGAGACAACCTCTAAGAGAAGTAGATTCAGGCTTTAAAAAATAAAAATAAATCAGTGCACAGTACAAAAGACTGACAGGAAAATGAGGTCACCTACTGAATTTTTCATGCATTCAAGTCCAGGGGAATCTGAGATTTATATAAAGCAGTGAGCTCATTATTTGCATCAGAACTCAATAACGAGGGGGGGGGGATAACGTGGGAAGAAATGTTGTCTATCCAAATGTCCAAAGTAGCATGATGGAATCTGCTCTTTTTTTTTTTTTTTTTTTTGTTACAGGGACTGTGAAGAATTCACATTGAAATTAAAAGGTATTCTAGGGTGTATATTTATTCAAATGTAAGCTTCTGACTATGCAGCTGTGCTTAGCTTTTCAGCCTAAACCGTTTGTGTTTTGATGACATTAAAGGGAGGGGCCCTGAGAGAGAGAGATGAAAATGTCAGCATTCTTATCTATTTTATTTTATTTATTTGTTTATTTAGTTTGTCAAGCATATATGAGAAAAAAGAAAAATAATACAAGTATGAACATATCATATAAACAGATAAATATAAACATGTATGAATACAAAAAAAGACATTAGGACAGGGACGGTAGGCACATAGGTGTGTTTATGCATGCCCCTTATAGACGTCTTAGAAATGGGGTGAGGTCAACAGTAGACAATCTAAGGTTAAAGCTTTTGGGGTTTGGGGAAGAGACCACAGACTCAGGTAGTGCATTCCAGGCATTTACAACTCAGTTGCTGAAGTCATATTTTCTGCAATCAAGTTTGGAGTGGTTTACCTTGAGTTTGAATCTATTGCATGCTCTTGTACTGTTGTGGTTGAAGCTGAAGTAGTCATTGATGGGTAGGATATTGCAATAGTTAATTTTATGTACTACGCTTAGGTCGGACCGAAGGCGATATAATTCTAAGTTGTCTAAGCCCAAAATTTCAAGTCTGGTGGTATAAGGAATACTGTTGCGAACAGTAGAGTGAAGAACTCTTCTAGTTTTACTGGTGATGAACAATACCTCTTGGCTGTTTGCAAGTAACTGAACAAATGAGTTTCTTCTCTGCTGGAGAAAAAAAAATCCTCAGACATGCAACAATTAACATAAAAAGTACTCATTCTGTAAGCTTGTTTTATAAAAAGGATATTCAAAATAACTTTCTGTCTGAAATGGTGCAGACCCAAAAAGACTTCCATAGAAAGGCTACATTATTCCTGAATAAAGCCTGAACTTTTCCAAGAAAGTCTTGACTTAATGTCCTCAAAGAAAAGAACAATCAAAGCTATGTAGTGCACCATCATGCCCCTTCATAGTGATTTGCACACAAAGCTTGTCTTACATTAGGAGAAATAATGACCCAACCTCAAAAGGTTAATATTTTTAGGAGTTTAACTTTTTTCCAAAGAAATACAATCGATGTATAATAACAAATGGTTAAATGCATTCATTATATATCAACTGAGGCTTACATGGTATAATTTACTGTTCTATCCGATAAAGCATAATCTCTTGGGCAAGTCCTGAAAAATCCATATTAACTCCGTTTACTTATTAAGTACAGTTCAGCAAATAACAGCTGTGATTTGGCATGGATTTGGAAAGTTATAATGCTTTGGAATTTGAAGCTTTCTGCTCTGCATTGCAGATCTATTGGCTTGGAATAGGATGCTGAAAAATCTAGTTTTTTGCTAACATATTCTTTGGGAATGGAAGTTTTTTTTTTCATTTTCAGTGCATCTTTTCACAACTATCAGATGCCACCCTACTGAGCCTCCACATTTCCAGATTTTACATCATTGCTGTAGGTGCAGGATTGTTTTTAGTTCAATAAAATTCCACTGTTGTCTGTGATTCTGAGAGTATTTTAAATAGCTAAGTTCTTGGGCGCTATGACAACGGCTGCAGCATAAGAGCATTGCACAGAATAACAGTCTGACAGCAGCGGAAGTGTGCGCAGAGAAGCTGGTTGCAGCTGATTGAGTTGAATAGGACTCCTTCTCTGGCTATGAGGGAATAGGAGTGCCTCTTTAATAGCTCTTAGCAACGCCCCTGCTTTGACCCTACTCGACTGTGAGGGAAATCAAATCAATACAACCTCCTCCGAACCACAATGCTTCCACAGCAGCAGGACCACGACCAGCAGAGTATCACAGCTGCCTTTGTCTCTTCTTAAATTTGATCAAGATTTCCCCTTTGAATTGGATTCGGGTTTTGGATACAGTTAATTGCTGAAAAATCTTCACGTGCCTCGCTTGAAAGGATCTTCTAAATTGTTCTGTATGAATGCTTTTTATGCTTCTGGCTTTGGTGGCTTGCTGTTGTTCATTAAAGAGAGAACTTTGAATTTGCAACGTTTAATTTGAAATATAATTAGCAACTTCTAATGCTGATGGTAATTGTATGTGGAAATTTAAAATATGCACTGTAATAGCAAAAATCCACACACTCTTATGATCGTGAGAGCTTGTTTTGGAACACCTTTTTCAAGATGTTTTGATGTTATCTTTATCTTTAGTAAGATGTTTACTAATAGTTGATAGGTAATTCATAGCTTTTAAAAGTTAATGTGTTTTTTCTTTCCTTCCTTCCTAGAGATGGCCAATAGAGGACCAAGCTATGGCTTAAGCCGAGAAGTTCAAGAAAAGATTGAACAGAAATATGATCAAGAACTGGAAAGTCGCTTAGTGGATTGGATTATTATGCAATGTGGTGAAAATATAGAGCACCCCCCTCCTGGAAAACAACATTTTCAAAAATGGCTAATGGACGGAATAGTAAGTAACAATCTATAAATATTACATCTGTAAATGTAACATTGTTGAATAATATCATTTGTTCCTAAATTTCTACCATTTCAAAAATATATCAAGTAATCAATTAACTTTGGCATGCATTCCTGATCTCATTAGATAGCATGTCCTATAAAATCAATAAGTAACAAAGTAATGTTTCAGAGATTACAAAGTATATTTGATTTGTTTAACTTAAGAGCAATTATTATCTCCATCTGTAAACTGCCTTTCTCTAGATTCTAATAAAATAATTCAAACATTGATGGTGATTGCTCTTATGAGCAGAGGGCAATATGAAAAACAGTGTATTAAGCTGTACAGAGACAGATGGAACAATGATTATGCAATATGAGGAATATAAATTACAATTCTTTGACAGTTAATTACAGATCCTTTACAATCCTGAGCTTTTTCATAATAGCATTTTCTTCCTTAAAAATGGGTTAGTTATGTGTATTCATTTATGAAATGCCACAATTCTGTTCTGGATTTTTTTTCCACGGAATAAGCAATTCTAAGTCTTCAAGTGATAATTTATTCATTTACTGAAAGAGCAGCACAAAGGTGCTTTCATTTATATGGAAGACTTGGCAAAATTATTAAATGTAGTGATTGTGTTTTTATCAGCTTACTACTTGATACTACTTACACTTGAGCTCAAGCTGTGTTTTGCTCTCCCATGTGACTGTCAATTGTTATATAATCTGAAGTGAATAATTTGATTTTGCCTGCTTCATTACAGCCACGTATGTTTTATCTGTGGAAAGGGAAGCTTTGCCAAGCATTTTTAATGTATTTGGCTCAAATGCATCCATAATAAATACTATCAGTAGCATACACTTATGTTTGTATTATGTATTTCATTTGAGGAGCAAAGAGCCAGGGGACCCTTTCTAAGTGGCATTAGAATTATCTATGTTATAAACAGAGTAATATACACATACTGTGTTGCCTTTAGTTGGTGGAATTAATTGATTTTGTCTCTTTCAATTCTGCTTTTAATGGTCAATCTCCCAGCTGCTCTGCAAGTTAATAAACAATCTCCATCCCAAGGGAAAAGAACCTATTGCAAGGATAACAGAATCAAAGATGGCTTTCAAACAAATGGAACAAATTTCTCAGTTCTTGAAAGCTGCAGAAATCTATGGAATTCGAACAACAGATATCTTCCAGACAGTAGATTTATGGGAAGGTAGAGACTTATTTATATATAAGGGTGGTTGCTTTTTTTTACTGTAACACTGTTTAATCTGCTATTCACTATATATTTCTTTATGGAGAAAATTCCCAAATGCCATTACAATTATTTCTGATTTGCATTGCCTTTAAGCACTGTTCTCTCCAGTAATGCCTTATTTTCTCTTGAAATTTATATTGATGGAAGACAATGAAATATTTTGTACTTATATCCAAGTGAAAAATATGGGTTTTTTTACAGAAGCACATAAAAATTAAGCAAATAGAAGTTATATTACAGCAGATATTTTAGCAAAATAGAAATTTATCATTTTAAGGATGGTGAAATGTAATTACCGTAGTTTTCATTTAAATGTAAACATGAACTAGTTCTCATTTTCTATTTTTAGCTTGAAACAAAGTTAGTATGTATATCAATACTTTCTGAATTTCATTATCTAATTTTAACCGGTACATATGGAAAACATGCACAGAAATTTAAAAATGTAGATATTAGGAGAAAGTCCAAACAAAGTAATTATATTAGGGGAACCCATTACAAAAATTAATACATTAAAAAAATACATATAGAAAAAGTATACTAGGAGAAATATACAGCTATTTGCTAATATCCTTGTGAAATTTGGTGGGGAAAAAATCATGACAGGACATGACAGTACGGGATTGATGCAGTTTCAGATTGGGAAAACATACTTGAGAAGTTCACTCATTGATTGTAGTACATGAAATAAATCATTCCATAAATAATAACCACTCTCTTGAATGAAAGAAAACCCAGGGAAAATAGTCTGAAATCTGATAATAATGTTGTCAGAATAGTTTAGACTGAGTTTATATTGGGTGAAGCTTCAAATTTGTATATTGTCATTTCACCTCTGGAAATGGGCCTTATGCAAGTAGAGTAGTACCTTTATGATTTATGCAAATCCTACAAAAAGGTGTTTTGAAACACAGCTGAAGTTTCAGTTGGTAGAAGACAACTCTTTTTAAATTAAAAAAGCAGATTATTTTTTTACCAAACTCTCAAGAATGTTTTAGAAGCTGTTCCTGACTATCCCAATGAGAATGTACAGGATAGGCACAGTCACTGCTCCACAATTTTCTCAATAAAAAGGTGAAGTAATTTTATATGCCCCTCTTTTTATTATACTCTGGAATAAAGAACATGCCTTGTATGTCTCTTCGCATCAGGAAAGACTTGGTTTAATGTAATGGAAGTAAAATACTAATATCTACTCTGATATTCTGATAATTTAGTCCAGTGCCTAAATTCAGGCCTTTTTTTCAACAGCGCTCTTCCTAGTATTAGAGGAATCCATATAAATAATAATATTGTCCTTGTAATGATGAATTTGATATTTCCTTATATGTATCCTTTATGAGTATCTGATGGAAGTCATGTATATGAGTCAAAATAAATTCTTGCACTCTCCATTTAAAACAATTGTCCATTCTTATTATATTTATTTTTCCTCTCCTCCTCCTCCTTCCTAGTCTTGTGCAGAAACTGTAAGGGTTCTGCTTTCCCTTTTATATTTATTTTGTGCTTTAAATTAAATTATGAGCCTGAAGGCTTGTCTAATCCATTTACAGGGACTTTTGTATCTAAAGAACATTTTTTAGATGTGAATTGATAATAATAGCCAGGAAGCAATGAAAGAGCTCCTGCTAAAAACCCTGCCGGATGTGACTACTGGCTTTGAGGAGAAAAGGATAAAGCAATCTTTGCTTTCTATTACTAATCACGTCTCAAATGTTTCCAAGAAAAGTTAGGTAGGATAAGAGCCAGTAATCCCATATCAAAAACTGTCAAGTAATATAGAGAGAAGATTCTGTTTTTTGACCAAGAAAAATGATCTTTACCATTCAAACAGCATTCCTTTGAAGTTTGAATCAGAAACCGAATGAAAGTATTGAAGCCTTCCCAATTCTGGTAATGTCCAGTTGTTACAGCTGAATTTCCAGAAGAGGAATTTTGGGAACTGTACTACCCTCACAGCTGCAGGGCACCAAGTTGGAGAAGGTTTACATATACCATGACCCTGGGTTACACTGACATTATCTACTTGGATAGTAGTGGTGTGATTCAAATTATTTTACTACTGG
Organism: Psammodynastes pulverulentus; assembly: GCA_025802295.1. Taxonomy (NCBI): domain Eukaryota; kingdom Metazoa; phylum Chordata; class Lepidosauria; order Squamata; family Psammodynastidae; genus Psammodynastes; species Psammodynastes pulverulentus. Next base: position 28,534,890 of record JAOYMU010000274.1, read on the forward strand.
TTCTGTGGGCATGACTTAGTGGGCATGGTGTGGCTTGGTGGGCATGGCAGGGAAAGGATACTGTAATATCTCCATTCCCTCCCCACTTCACTAACCTGCTTTCCAGCTCTGTTTTCCTGTGCAGGGCAACAAAAGAAGACCCAGCCAATCAGCTGGGACTCGGGAGGCAGAGAATAGATGGAGCAGGGCCAGTCAGAGGTGGTATTTGCCGGTTCTCTGAACTACTCAAAATTTCAGCTACCAGTTCTCCAGAACCTGTCAGAACTAGCTGAATACCACCTCTGTTGGATAGCCATTTACAGACCTCATAGTTTAGATCTGTATTATGCTAAGGTTTGGAATAGGAATAGAGAAACCCAAGCTCTAGTGACATTGACTAGAATATCAGTGTTGTTGTGAAGGAAAACCATGATTAGTACACTTAAGCACATACCAAATAAAAACACTAAAATTCTATAACTAGGTAGTGAGCAAAAACTGGCAAAAAACATTCATCTGATATATCATGTCTTTTCATTCGTGCAAATAATGAATAATAAAATGTGGATGACAGGGACAGGAGCACAACAGTAGGTATCTCAATAATCCTTCATGCTCATTAAGATACCAAACGTGCCCCCAAATTGGGAAGCTGGATTTTGTATTGTGATTGTCCCACCAAAGTAATGAAAATGAATCTTGATTATCAAGTCATAGATGGCTTCTTTTGAATTACTAAAACAGTTCTATAGAGATCAGTATGCCCTAAAATTATAGAAGGTGTATGTGTGTGGGAGGGAAACTAGCATACAAAATTGAGTTATTATGTAATACCTTATAAATATCATTTCTACATTAAAAAAAATAAACCTTTAGTTTGCCATGGGGCTGCCTAGTCCCTTGAGAGACCCTCTGGCCTGTAATAATCCAATGTTAAATGGCCAGATTAATAAAGACTATCATTATCTTTATTAATAGAACTTTAAAGATGCCATATTTCATTTTTAAAAGGTTCTGTTCATCATTGGGTACATCTTATTTATGTTTTATTTGTTCCATAGATCTTATATGCAGTACTGCTAATTGCTCAATTTATTTCAAAATTATTTATTTTAGGGCATTCCCATTAAAGATGTAAATATGTACATTTTTAAATTGAAAGATATCATAATATGAAATATTAAAGAGGTTTCACTTTCTGGCCCAAAGCCCTTTTTAAGAGAGTTCTGATATCAAAGCCTTTGATATTTCATTTCCAAGGTGAGGATATGAGGGTTGAGAAATATTTGTGATTCTTCATTTCCTTCATCTAATGCTAAATGTAAAAAACTAGTACTTAATTAAAAAAAAACTTTTATTCCAATGCAAGCTGGATTAAATATTTCTGTTTTTAAACATCCACACCTATGAATATGGCATAAAATCAAGGATCTGTAGAATGTTAACCTTCTCCTTCCAGCTTGCCCTTTGCCAAACACTTCTTTCCATTGTTAGACTATCACATTATCATAAAGCACTGATCTCAGATTTGCTTTTCCAAAACTGGAGCCTTTGTTTTGACTATGACTTAAAAGGAAGTGGCCTGAGATCTATGCTCCTGGGATCAGCATCTTTCAATAGACTTTAAGTTACTTTAAAAGTTAATGGGAGGAAAAAGGGGAAAAGATGGCTTCTAAATCCTCTTGTTGCCTTATGGATGTTATCATTGCATTTTTACTTCACCCATGCAGCCCATGCAATAATTTTAAAAATGTGGCTTTTAAAAGCAACTTCTAAAAGATGACATTATCACAGAATTAACAGATGTTCCTTATTACAATGAGCCAAGGCTCTATGACTCACAACCCTCCTTTTTAATATTAACTTTTCTGTTGCCTTAACCAATTTAATCACTCTGTCTTTGTGAAGTAAAGATAGTAAAATTAATTCATGCAGCTGCTTATGAACAAAATAAGGGCTGCTCTGAAAACAGTGCTGGGCAATTTTCGCAATGATGTTACTGTTAGCATAGGCCAGGAGAACTTAACATCTGCAGATTCTTTTATGTGATTTTTCATGTTTTCTTGTCACCTAGGATTTGATAAATGGTGTGGCTTTGTGAGTGTAGAGGGAGATTTAACTCATTTGTGTTCAGTATTTGGCTGCTGAAATAAAGATTAACTTTACATATCTAAAGCTTCCTTCAGCAATTGATGAGAATGAAAATGAAAATAGCACTGTAGTCCACCATATCGCATTTTATCTGCAAAGGATGACTTATCTGTAAAGGAAAACTGGAATCTCTGGAATTATAGACGCTCTCCTCTAGAGTGTCTATGGAGATTCTCAGTCATTCAGGTCATGGTTGGCCCAAAGATGCTTTTTCAAGAGGTAACTTGACTTTCTGGTTGACTGAGAAACTCCATAGATATTTAGCTATGCATTTTGGGACAACACCCTTCGAATGGTGCGGGAGTATGACCGGATATCAGAAAATCCAGTTGACTCTTGAAAAAGTACCTTTGGGATGTCTTCTAGAGTGGTCTCTAGATATCCTCTAGAACAGGGGTTTCTAACCCTTCAGACTTCAGGGACCACCAACTCTTCAGACCTCAGGGACAACAAATTCATAATTTTAAATCACGCGGACCACTAATAGGAATCCAGCGTGCCACTCGCTAAAGTGCCTGTACCCGCAGAGCCAGGATGAGGTCCTTCAGGCACTTAGCTTGGCCACTTGTTTCTGCAACCTTAAACACTCAAAGAGCCATTTAGACCCATTTGCCACAGAAAACAAAACACCAGATCTGTCATCTCTCTCTCTCATCTTTCTCTCTCTGTCTCTCTCATCTCTCTCTCTCTCTCTGTATCTCTCTCTCATTTCTCTTTTTCTCTCTCTTTCTCTGTATCTCTGTCTCTCTCATCTCTCTGTATCTCTCTCATTTTTCTTTTTCTCTTTCTCATCTCTTTGTTGTTTTCTCTCATCTCTCTCTCATTCTCATCTCTCTCTGTATCTCTCTCTTTCTCTGTCTCTCTCTTTTCTCTCTCTTCCAGAGCTCTAGTCACAGGACTGGACCTTTGGTCATCCTGGAGCAGCTTCTCCACCTGGGTGCACTGGGGACCACCAAAATTTTCTTGCGGACCACCAGTGGTCCCCAGACCATTGGTTGGAGACCTCTGCTCTAGAGTGATCCCCTATACCAGGGTTTCCGATCTGGACATCCTCCAGATGTGTGGACTTCCAAACTCCCAGCTAAGTAGCATGAGAAGCCCTGTACAGACAGACACATGAAGCTGACAAGAAAGATAATAGAGTGAAGCAGAACCAACACTCTCTTGCTTCTATCCCATGCAATTCCCCCACACACATATATGTTCACATTTGTGGGGGGAAACATGAAGAAGGTTTAAAAGAACTATCAGGACACTGAAAGAAAAAAACAAAGTGCTTGACATTAGAAGAGGCAAGCTAGAATGACCAAAAACCTGGTATATCTATAATAGAGGAAGGACAGTGAATTATAAAAGATGTAGATGGAAAGCATCCTGAAAATGAGTGGGTTGTATTCCCTCATAATATTATGTTTTGGAGCCTATATGCAGCTTACGCTAGTGAAACTTGCAGCAAATCATTGATTTATTACTGGGCATCATATTTACTTCATTTGTTTGGTAGTTAGAATAGGAAAAAAATCCTAACTCCAGCCCTCAAAGGCTACTTTCAAAATTGTTCTCCACAAAAATTTGCCAGACCTGTTTAGAAAGATATAGTTTACTGAAAAGTGGAGCCTCTAATATAATCTCATAGAGATCAAACATATGGTCAGGTATCCTAAATCTCTAAAACTTTTTATAGTTATACACTGACAGTCATGCAAGCTAAAGGTAGGAAGAGTTCTGTCAAGGAAAATTCCCTTGAGACCAGAATAAAAACAGAAAATGTAATGTAATAATAAAAGCTCTGGGGATTTTGAGGTTAAACAGGTGTCTACGTAATGCTGCTGAAGTACAATCAAACAATTTAACAATAACAAATGAATAATTCTTTTTAGGAAAAGACATGGCTGCTGTGCAAAGGACTCTAATGGCTTTAGGCAGTGAAGCTGTTACAAGGGATGATGGATGTTACAAAGGGGATCCCTCCTGGTTTCACAGGTAAGAAAGCGTTGGTTGTTTCCATTTTCAAACATACACTAAATGTGCATGAAAAACAAATGTGCATTTGTTTAATGAAAAACAAATCCTAGACAGAAGAAAAATGTATTTTTTTTAAAGCAAGACACCTTAATTTTGGCCCTTTTCAGCTGTCAATTAAAGAGCTAATGCCCTCTTTGGAAGAGATATTCAAAAATGTCCCATTTATAATAAAAGAATTATGTTGATGCAGAATGGTCTACCCAGGAGTGCATAAATTGCTTCACTTATTGACCTAGAGCTATTGAAAATGAAAAACATAGGATCCCACTATTTTCAGATAGGAAATATGTAAATCTTTAGTATACATTCTAAATGCATACACAGCTTTAAAAAAAGGGAAAAAGAACAAAAGTATCCCAAATCGTTCCCTGCTCCTACTTTTTAGGAAAAAAAAGGTCCCTACAGATTTGATTCCACCAGTCATTGCTGACTACAGGGGGCAGTGCTCATCTTCATTTCAAGGCCATGAAATGAAAAATTGAAAAAATGAAAAATGAAGATATTTTTATGGTCATGTGGCCAGCATGACATCACAAAGTGCTGTTACCTAATCGCCAAAGTGGCACCTATTTATCTATGTGCATTTACTTGCTTTCAAACTACTAGGTTGGCAGCAGCTGGGGTGAGATTGGAAGCTCACCCCATCACATGGTGCTCAAGTCTCGAACTTGGGCTGCCAGCTTTCCAGCTGACAAGTCCAGCATCTTAACCGTTGAGCCATCGTGTCGCCCTCAAGTATATGATATGGCCCCATATATTTTGTCTCTTCCCTGACAAGCAGCGCTAAGCCTTTGATCTCCAAAACATTAGGTGAGCCCCCAGCTACGCAATGCTTGCCCACCCCAGAATATAATTTGTGTATCAAGAAGTCTTCTCTTGTTTGTGCAGCTAATAGATTAGGTAGTATGTCTTGCTTAAAGTATTTGAGTCATTCTTTCTAGCAATGACTCAGATATCTGTAGCAGTAATTGTCCAAGCATTAACAGAAATATGCTAATTTACAATTCATTACTATCTGCTTAGACAGTTCTGAAACGGTAGAATTTTGCTCTACTTTATAATTGTTGATAAATGAATATATATCTAAGAAAGCTGCCTAATAGTTCTGAAGCAATTTTCTCAAACTGATATTTGATACATTTTATAACGTCAACCTCTGGAAAAATAGTGCTTAATCTTGCACGCTCTTGTCTTAATAAAGCAGAACATCTACTTAAGTGTTTTTCTGGATGGTGGCCAGATAACATAAAACCAACACTACTAAGAAAGTGGCTGACTGATTTGCTATTTGATAACAATATTTCTATTCTTTGTCAAATACAGCTTATCCATATGTAGCAAAATACTAGGTTGGTTTAGTTTTTTGATATTGAGGTATTGAATGAGGTTAGTCCAACACAGGAGTGAGTTGTATCCATCCACTATAAATCCTTATTTGATAATAAATTTGATTTTTTTTATTGTTTTGAATGGGGCCATGGCACCTACAAGGTTCCAAGAGGGGCTGTATCATTTGTTGGGTGGGGGTGAACAGTTTCCCTAAAATGTCACTGTAATTAAAGCTATGTTCAACATGCCATATTGGCTGAGTTGCTTTCTATCTCCTTGTGTTTAATATTTTTTTTGAAGGAAAAGAAATGCAAGATAATACATTTTTTCAGAGTCCTAACTATTCCTTTTTTCACAGTGGCTAAATATGTTCAGGAAATAGTGTAGACTTTTAGAAAGCCTTTATATATAAGCTATTCATACTTCAAGCCTCTGATACCCCCTCAAAGAGATCCCTAGGGTAGGGTTCTCCAACCTTGGCAACTTTAAGCCTGGCAGACTTCAACTCCCAGAATTCCCCAGC
>JAOYMU010000274.1:28638300-28654539 GCA_025802295.1 Psammodynastes pulverulentus
ATTTTTTAAAAAACAGTTCTAATATTAAAGGCTAAAAAAGAATGGATACCTTGCACCAACATGTAACAACAATAATAAAACAAATAATTCAAAACTAAAAGGGAGGAGGGTTGAATGAGAAAGTTTAAAGCTTGCCAGCGAGTAGAAGTCAAATGAATAAATCATAACTTTTCAGCCTTCCAATCTTAAAATTCATTTATTTCAATGAATACCTGATCAGAAATAAGGAACTGTTTTCAATCTTTATTGGAAATAAAATGAGAAATCCAAGCAAAACCTTGTCCTTTAGTTGAGCAATTTATGCTTTTCTTGCGCTCAAAATATGTAAAGGAGAATAGTGGTGACAATAGGTACAGCACCAACTCGCTTTGCTGATTTTGAAAAGGTAAGTAGATGACCACCAGGCTATGATATCTTAGGAAAATCAAAAGCTATAGACTGAAAATTGAAAAACTCCCAGAAGAGGGCAAAAGCTAACCTCTTCTCTTTTATGGTTAAAAAAAAGAGCACCATAAAGCTGCAACAGACAGGACACCTGACTTTAAGGGAGGACAGTAGGGTATAAGGCCTTGGTTAAGCATTTTGGAAGTTCTGCAAAGAGTAATTGTTCTGGATCCTTTTTAAAACATTGGATTGGCCAAAGGCAGAACTTGTTTAATCCTTCCAGACTATCATTTTCATCAATTTATTCTTCAATTTACAGAAGGCTGCAAAAGGAAGTTGACTTATTGCAGAGTGGCAGATTTGTTGCCCTATTAGACTTAATACATGAAAAAGGTAATAATCAGAGAAATAGAAATGTGATAAAATTAAACTATGGAAAACTATAACTGAAATAGCTAACAAAAACACTTGTATTAGCTGCAACAATGATAAACATTACTGTTTCTGGAGCTTCCTTCTTTTAAATTGTTTCTTCCATTTCTCAACAAACCACCACATCTTTCATTTTTATAAAATCATAAAATATAAGGATTGGAAGAAATTATAGGCACTCCATATTCCAACTAGTAGTCATTTTCTGAAACAACACCAATTGTGCTTTGCCTTTACATGATGGCCTTCAGTTAGGTAAAGATAGCTGTCATGTTTCTTACAGTGTTCCTTTTTCCAACTTCATATATTTTTCCTTTCAGGCCCTTCTCATCTTGTTTGTTCTACTCTGGATATATTTCAGTGTATCATTTTCTTTCATAAATATTGTAATATTTTTGTAATTAAAGAATATGCTAGATAGGATCTGATTAAAGCAGAATCCTATCTGCATTGAACTGCATTTACTAATTTTTGATTCATTTTTAATTTGTAAGACACTAAGGCAATCATACATTTCATGCATGTTCAGCTGCCCACAACCTCAAATTTCTAATGTTTTCTTACCAAATTGAAAGATTCTGCATTTGTCTCTGATGAAATTCATCATGTTGGGTTTTATTTGAATTTGCCAATCTGAATCTTGATGCTGTTCTCCAGTATCTTTGTTATTACGCAGTGGTGTGTCATTAGTTGTAAAATTGTTTTATAACAAAAAGTGTTTTTATTCATATTATATCCATCTGGAAGGATGTTGTTGATCCTTACAGTATTTTTTTAAAGTAAAAATACCATTAGTCCTAGTAAAGTACAGATATTGTTGTATGGATAGTATGGTTAGTTGGACAGTCAGCCAAATGTTTTAGACTAGATTTGACATTTTTATCCACCTATCCAGTACTTCAAAAGGACCTGGGAGAAGTATGTTGTTGTTTGATGGTATTAGAGATATCATTGCAGGACATCTGCAGTGTTCCAAAATAGCTGTTCAAGTGTTGCTCTAGAATAGATGCTTTAGGATTTCACCCAGGGAGCCTATTACTTATTGGTACTACCGTATCTTTGCTTTCTTTTGCCACAGTTGTTCTATTTGTATTTGTAGGTCTTTGTATTTTGTGATTTTCTCCAGTTCTTTCAGTCTAATCTGCTCTTTCCAGATACTGCAACATCCATTATCTAGACATTTTGGCTTTCATATTAGCAATTAAGTTGGGGTGTTATGTGGCAAGTGCTTGTCTGTTTCAATTCTAAAATCCGAAAGTACTTTACGTTTTTGATTTTCTATTACTTTGTCTATGGTCCCATCAGTTTTTCTTTCAGACAAATGGTATTTCTTGCAGATCTTCCAAAGCACCATTGTTGCTAGTATTGTTTGTAGTTAGTCTGTGCATGGCAGTTTATATGAGGAATTCCATTTTATCCATCCAATACTAGCCTGTAAAATAGATTGTGCTGGTCCAAAATCACTCCCTGAATTGCCATGACTGGGATAGATTGATCCCGAGTTTCCCAATTCCTAGTACAAATCCTAACCAAGCACCAGTATCTTCAGATAATTCACTTTATGGATTCCTGTGCTAGTATACCTCAGCTACATTCCCTTACCAAGCAAGCCTAGAACCAAGAAGTTAAACAAAATAGAAGACTACTTACATCTTTTCTCACTGCATGTCTTCTTCTAAAATGAGACCAAGGTTTTTTGCTGCAATAGAAATATTAAAGAAACAGCTAAAGGGGTTGAGCAGCCACAGTTTTAATGATTTCATTGTTTGAATCGACATTATATTTGAATCTATATTTTCCTGAATGTTTTCTTTATGAATTTTCCTTTCGGTTTTAGTTTGCTTTGGTTTTTTGACTATTTTAGATTTCTTTACTATGTCTTATCTTGACCTTTGTTAGTTGTATTTATTATTGCAAAATGGTGGAATATGGTACCATTGCTTATTTCTCTTTCTGCAATGTTCTGCAGATAAAATCAAGACAAAACCAGTACCAGCATTCTACAAAATTTATTTGCGCTTTTGTCTTCGCTAACTTTCTTCCTACTTTGACTTTACTGTGCAATATGTTTCTATCTTTTCTTCAACGATTACAGTTTCTGTGATTTATAGAAGGCATGTACAGTATCTTGATTAGGTTCTCAAAGTTTTACAGAATAATAAGCATATTTTGAGCCAACTGATGATAATGATTGCTAGTTATGGAAGGTCTAGAGTGGGAGACCAGGTAACTACTTAACTTTAACTAGTTGTTAAAGGCACAAACTCTGTTGTTACATATATTTTAAGACAATAAATGATAAGTTATATTGCAATCCTATACATATGTAGTAGAGTCTCCTTCAAATGGAATTTTCTTTCTGCTGGCTGCATAAACATATTCATAGATATATTTTGGTAATGGTGAAGTATCTTACCATTGCCTTGTTTTTGGACATTTTTCAACTTCCCAGGTTAGCTTATGGTTCTGGTATTCCTTGATATCTTCCATCCACAGATCAACCAGAACAAACTGTTTTACTTTCAATCTCAAGCAACATTGGGATAAATCAAGGACTTCATTTCTCATCTTTGTCCATTCATTCATCAATCATTCAGACATTCACACAAATGTAGAATTTACAACATTGACTAGGTGAAAAGCATAGTGAGCGGCACTTACTTCTGCTGGAACATAAAAATAATGACTGTCTGTTTTCAAAATTATCCAGCAGTTATTCATAAGAAACATAGTTATTATGAGTAAAGGTTATTTTCCATATTAGCAAAAATGAAATAAATTTCCAGCAAGTAATAAATGGAACAATTTAAATTATATTGCTTAGTGATTAGAGGAAAAATAACACTTCTGATAAAATCTAATCTGTAGAATCTTATTTCCCTATAGTTTTAGTTATCCTTTCTTTAGTAGCTAAATTCAACATACTTCAAACCATATAAAATGCATAGGAGGAAGGCATATTTACAAAGCAGTTTCTACACACTTGTAAAATTACAAAAATCACTTTTCAAGTCGTCACAATAGGAGAACATGTGACCTTGGCAATTGGCCAAATCTTGGGAAAACTTGACCTTGGCATTAATTATAGTAATTGTAGAGACTCAAGCTTAAAGTGAAACATTGACCTTGAAACAATCTGGAACTTACCTTTTTTTAACTATTTTGTTTCCCATGTCTTCTGTACTGGTAACACTAAATGAACTTCCCCTTTCTTCTGTCTTCTTTGGATCGGTTATTACAGTTGAACTGTTGGCTGGAAAGACCAAAAGAAAACTCCTGTCAGTCATAAGCATTCTTCCACAAGTTTTCTAGAATCAACGTATCATCATGTTGCAGCGTGGGGGAAAAAGTTCCTCTCCCATATGATCTCTGGGAGTGTCATTACCAAACAAGTGACATCATTTCCCAACAGTATAAGAGAAACGGACAGCAATAGATACTTAAATCTTGACTTTCTAGTAACCCTCCTTACATATCAGCTAACATTTTTGCAGGAATCAAGACAGAAACCTCATCCAGGATTTGTTTAGTAATATGACTAACTTCATATTCTCATAATCATAACAGGAAAAAAAAATGAAGTCCATTCCTTAGTTTTTGCATAGCATGGGACAAACCACAGATCCCCACATATTCCAACAAAGCCAAAAATTTTGAAGAAATTGAAAAGCAACTATTCTTCAGGAAATACATGTAAATATAATGAACTAACTTGTTTCAGTCCAATGAACTTGTATTCATATAGCAGCAGCACAAACCTTTATCCTTTCAGGTAGTGGTTAGCAAGGCAACCACATTTTTCTTTTTATAGAGTTTCTTGTCAACTGACAGTATGCTGTTTTAAAGGAAAATGGGCCTCATGCCTAGTAGTAAGCTAAAGTCGTCATATTGCTAAGTAAACCATCTCTTTGAAAGAAGTGGAATAGTGAGGCCAATGATTCTTTTGTAACATGGGATTTTGCAATTGGCTCCAAGTGTTTTGTTTCATTTATATTAAACCCTGGGAAATTCAGAGTAAACTCGAAGTGATCAAAAACATATGACTGAGTTGGGACTACCCTATAGTTGTACATCTACAGGCTTCCCTAGATTGCTGAAAATTCTAACTGGATCCTGCTTCAGAATAAATGAGTATAGGATTGAGTATATAAAAAAATCAAGTGTCATAGAATTCCCCTTGATGTGATTTTATAAGGACTTCCCCAAAATAATAAAAACTGCTTTCAGTTCTCTTTAATTGCTCTGTAATAAGTTAACATTCTAAATGTAACTTATCAGTGTCTTAACATCACACAGAGTTAAAATGATCTCTGTATTTCTTGTTACCTGTATTCTCTGGATTCAATACTCTGTAGGTGAGTTTTGGACAAGCTTTTCAGATTGCTGTAGTCAACCTGGTGCTCTCCAGATATTTTGGATTACAACTTCCACAGTTCCTTGCATTTGGTCTAACAGACTGAATCTAACATAATTCAAAGTAGCCAGAGAAGAGCAATTTGTTTGCTTGTTGCTTAGCTTTATTGCATGTTAGTATTATGGACAAGCCATGTGATTAGAAGACTTTGAGCGTTATTTTTCTGAGATAAGATAATCTCAACAGTAAATTTTAATGTTTTTCTTGTATGATGCCAGTGGTAGCAGAACAGACTGAATGATAATGCCAGATTCAGATAAGGTAGAGAAAAAATATTGGCAGCAGGGTAATATCAGATTGTGGTATGTTACAGGGGCTTGATAGATTATCTGGTAAACTAATGCATGACTTTGACATAAAATATGGCTATTGCAAGTTAGAATGCAAAAGCTATTCTTTCAGGACACCCTATCTATGCTGGTTTGTCTAGAGAGTTATTTCATGTATTTATTTTTATTACTATTTGTAACTGCACCTGGAGGAGAGCTTAATTAAGTAATCTTAAGGTCTGGGTAAGTGCAATATTCAGAATACTGCTGATGTGGTGATGTAAACTTATTTTGTCATTAAGAATTCATTTTTAAAAAGGTCTTCAGAATTTATACCTTGGACTTTCCTTTCAGGTAACACAGAAGTGATTCACAAGCCTGTTCAAACTATCACAACTGGAAAAAATGTGACTCTGTTCTGTCAGCTGGCCAAAAATCATGACATTGTTCAGGTCACCTGGCAAAAAAACCAAACCAACATAGCAACTTACAGCAAGGCTTATGGAGCTAAAGTACTGAGTAACCAGACCAATATCCATCTTTCCCAGAGTAATTTGACTTTTTCTGCCATCACTTTCAATGGGGTGACATTCAAGGATGAAAGCTGTTACAGTTGCATCTTCAATACATTTCCCTTAGGACCTATTTCAGGCAAGACATGTCTCAAAGTCTATGGTAAGTTATATTGTTTTATTTTCTCGATCTTCAACAATTGCCGATCATTTCATGCTAGCAGCATTACCTATAGCAGTTCTATAACATTTTTAGGGTGCAATAAATAGTTTCTCTGAACAAGAGAACAGTTTCTCTGAACTAGTGTAAGTTGTTTGCCTCTGTTTCATGACTTAAGGAAAATCCATTAAGTATGATAGTATCAAAAAAGAAGGAAATTTTATTACACACACACACACACACACACACACACACACACACACACACACACAGTTTGCTGAACTGAATGAGGATTAGTGAAGTATCATGCATTATATAATTCTAGTATCTGGTCTCCTAAAGGCATTAACATCTGTGAGCTTCATAAGGTGATTCAGTAGTTGTCATGATTACCTTGTAATGAATTTAGTTCTTTTTCTATCTCTTCCCTCTTTCAGCTATGTTATTTTGAATTCTTATCAGTTTTGTGAAAAAAAGTCTGCAAATTCCAAACTTGATTTTTAAGGCTTCTCTAATACCTTTCCTGCCCCATATCTATTATCTTCTGCTTCTCTGATCTGTGCTCAAGTGTTTGCTAGTAGGGAGAAAGAATTGTATGAAAGTCTAAGAACTTGTTGCTTGTTCATCCTATGTGCCAAAGCAGATCACTACTGAGAGATTAAAGCAGATCAGTATCATTCATGATTGTTTGGCCTCTGGGTTCTTCTGATCAACACATTACATCTTTCCTGTGACTTATCTACACTGCTTACTTGCCCTGTTGTCAGAATGGGCAGGCAACCATTGCTGAACAGCAGAAATAGGTGATGCCACTTTCTATTAATCACTTACTCAACATAAAAGTAACATAGGTGTTTTTTCTGCTCCATTTCCAAAGATCACTCTTCCATATTTTGCCAGCTTGGGTGTTTCTGTCCTTTTTGGGTAGTGTATTTTATTTTATTAGACGATAACCCTTGCAGGTTATTGGTGATGGTATTTCACGAAGACAGGAACACTCCTGGAATTGAAATTTACTATAGCTTATAATATATTTTAGAGCTACTGACACCAGGTATGTTCGATGACTCATGTAGCAGAAATCCAGGTGAAGATTAGAATTAGAGATCTGAATTGTTTTGTATAATAGGCTATGTTTGGCTAAAATAGGACTGAGTAATTTTTAATTCATATAGTTTTCCTAGGTGTTATGTGAGTGCGCCACCATATGATACCATAATATTAATATAGAGGTTTTGGAGGAGAGGTTATACCAATACTGTAATTATGTTTTTCAGTACACATTTAGTTGTGTTGTGTAAATTAGCCAATAAAAGTTCAGATTTTAGACCAGGTTTAAGTAAGAGCTATTATGATCACATTTTAAACATCATTCCGTCTCTGAACCAATAATTAATTTAACAATTGTTTAACATAGTCATAAAAATCTACGATACCTGCCTTTAGATAATTTGTGGCATCTTTTGCAGTATTAATAAAGAAAATAAAGCAATTTTACAATACAAGAACAGATGGTGTTTGTTTACATGCTAGGGTAAAAGTAAAGACTCTCTTGATCCCAGCTCATCTCCTGGAAGTTATATGCAGATGCTCCCATCATTTCCCTGTTAACCGTAGGGCAGTGCTTGCTATTCTTTAAGGATATTTTTTGATATATCACCATAGCCCTCAGCTCTAAAAATGTTGGTGGTCTAACCAGGTCTTACCATGCGTAGTTTTTCAACACGTCAGCTAACAGATACTGCTATACCATGGAGTTTTGCATACTATTACATTGAGATACTATCAACTTTCCTTCCTTTTTGTGACAATTTCTATGATTAGGTATACATCAAAAGACTCTCTAGCTGAAATCCCTGGAAACCTCCTAATTAAGCAACCAATAGTGGGAAGGAGGGGGGGATGGCTAATACTGGGCAACAGAAGAGCTCTCTTATAACATATCAACTCCACAGTTTATCCACTTCAACTACTTCTCTACAGTGTTCATGCAATCTTTCTATGCTGTTTTAACATATCTTTGCTTGGATTGAGACTCTTTGGCAACAGTTTACAAGATATTTCATCCAAACTGTAAGGTGGCAGATCTTCAACAGTATTGGACAATATTGCTTCTGCCGCTGCTGTGCCCTCCTGTTTCAGCAGCAACCAAATCATTTGCCATCCTGTGAGGTTTACTGTAGGTTGAAAAAACCTAATAATCATAATCAGCTTATGGCAGTGAACTCTGTAATTTCTATATATGATTGTGAGTAACTATCAGTTGTGGGTATTATCATTTAATCCAGCTCGGCTAAAAAGTGGTGAATCATTGCTGACCATATTAATCATGCACTCAGCAGCAATGCAGTATGTAGCATGCTATTTGGACATGTGTTGTATCAATTTTCTACCTGTACTAGACCAGATAGTGGTAGCTAATCATCTCTACATAAACAGCGCCTTTCTAGGTTCTCTGCCTTCTTTCTCACCCTAATGGCCCACTGTTAATGAAGAAATCCTTCCCTTTATTGCTGTCTCCTCTCTGCTGTTGCTTAATAAATGAGTAATTTAGTTAATACTAAATACTATGTCAATCTAACTCATCAGAAGCAAGAATGAGAGAAATTTTCTTACTCCCGAAGCATAGTTGTAAATATTAATTGAACAATTTGTTTGGAAGCTCTAACAGAACCTGAAATAAATGTAAGACGAGTTCCTAACCTGGATAATATGGAAGAAATAAGAGAAATAAACTGTTCAGTAACAGGAAGACCAGCTCCAGTAATTACATGGAAGATGAAGAAACCTCTAGAGACAAAGCCAAAATCACATATGATTCTGCACTCAAATAAGACAGTAACTGTTATCAGCATGCTTACTCAAGTCTTGTCCAAGACAGTCTCAGAAAATTCAGTAATCTGTGTTATTCAACATCCATCTTTAAACACTTCAGAAGAGTTGACGTTATCTGAAATTGAAAGCAAAAAAGGTGGGTTTAAAGTCAGAAAATTTCTTTCTTTTCCTTCCCTTTCTCCTTCCCTTTCCTTTTCCTTTCCCTGCACCCACTCTCTTCTCTCTTGCTTTACTGTAGTTTGTCTTAGAAGGTACTTACTATTTTTCTTTACAAACACTTTCTTCATGTGCTTATTATTTCATGAGCATATATACAAGTGAGTCCAAAGGATGCCAGTCATTTCCTTGATCAAATCTATAATTCTCTAAAGACTTGCTAATCCAACAAAAAACAAAAAAAACTTAGAACAAACCTACTTTCCTAGCTTGTTTTTATTACAGAGATTGTAACTTGCAGAATTTCTAATTGGCATCTCTAAAGGCAAGCCATTTCACCGACAGACAAGTAGATAAAGAATGCTTATTGTAAAGAATGCATTTAAAAATTGGATTTCTGTAGAAGTATATTAGGGGAAAAGCTCATTATATGATTTCTAGACTTTTTCAACAGTCATTATCATTACTGCTCCAATTTGATCCATCATCTGTATTAGAAATGTTATATTATGTTTATGCCATGGACTGGATCTAGTACAAACTATGTCCCTAGGATTCTTTTATAAAGCCAGATTTTAATGCAATTCTATGCGCATACCTGATCTTTTCTATTCCTTCTTTTATTATTATGTCATCAGCTAATTATTAATTATTAATTTCTCTTTACAGCCCGAAACAAACATCAAAAAATCGTTATTGCAGCTGTCTGTATACCGATTTCCCTATTTCTCCTGGGGTTGTTTATCTTTTTCATATACTGGTGTAGGAGACAATCACTAGAAGAAAAAGAGCAAGATCTTCCATGCTGGGTAAGTCTCAAATATATCCCATAATATCTATGGAACAATGAAATGCCCCAGCACAGTGAGGTTAATTACAGGAGATAATTAGAGCTAATTTCGACTTCAGTTCTCTATATATTTGAACAACAGATTTTGCTGATCAAAATGAGCAACAAAGTCAGGGGATACAGCTGAATATATCTACACATATACACAGGATCTTCATGAAGGAGATTGGTAAAGGAAGGATAGCCAATGGACAGAGCAGCAAAAATAGAAGCAAATAAGGGACGGCAGATGTGATCTAGACTTTCAATATCGCTTTTAGTGAGATTGAGAAAAGCAGGATAATTTTTATACAAATAACTGATGGGTACACCAGGTAATATGATGGAATTGTTGGGGGTAGAATTAACATTTCTACCATCCAAGCAATAAGAAAAGATCTCTATTTCCATGCTAGCTTTACCAGCAGAAAAATAGAATCTGCAAGTGAAGTGATTCTGATCAATAATGGTCCCAAACAATATTAGCAGAGTACTTCAAGTTCTGAAACCAATAAACAGCTTTTTCTCAGTTGAAATTTCTCTTCTAAACAGGTTATAATTTTACAGTCTAGAACTTCTCCTTAATTCAGCATTAAAAATGTGTTATTTCTCTGCCAGGTTGTTCCACTTTGTTCTGGAAGAACATTATGTAGAAAAAATGGCTACACAAAGAAAAAGGCCCCTGTAAAATCACACGGTGAAAGAAAGTTTCTGGACACATGAAACATTTCTATATAAAATGTGAAATCACAGTGATGGAAAGGCATGAACGCATAGCTTTTTCTGAGCACAGAGAGGAACCGGCAACCAGCAGGCTGGTTAGCACCTAAAGGCCCTCTCTTTGCCTTTTAATTAATTTTTAGCACTCCTTGCCTCTTTTAAATATTATATACAGTTTTTATGCTTTTAATATTATATTTGTATACTGCCCAGACTCCTTCTGTGAGAGAGATGGGTGATTCCTAAATATGCTAAATAAATAAATAAAAACAATGATATGAATACTCCTTATTGTGGATTTTTTTTTCCAAATTAGGTATTGCCTATATGTTTACAATTAATGTTTAAGAGCCATATTCTATGTAAGGCATACTGATAACCAGAAATGAAGCTAAATAATATAGTAACATCCAATAAAAATATTTATTTGGAAATGAGACTGTATTGTTTTATTTACTACTTATTCTATTCCTTTCAGCAATCGGTATTGGGAAATGATAATTTCTAAATAATTTCATTTATGACAATTGAAATGATCCTTATGGTAAAAAATAACACAGGGCAGTAATACAACTTTGCTAAAGTTACAATTCCAGTTCCATTACGTGAAATTTTTAAATAAAAATAAAATGCAAACAACAGAAACACACATACACAATTACAACTTCAAGAATATAACAATGTCACTATTGAAATATATTAATTATATCAATGGAGACACTTGAAAGCTGAGCTGATTCAGAATGTGGTGGGCAAATAGTTATGGATGCCCCTTCATGTGTTATAAAATATTTCTGCTAAGTGAAATGTACTTAGGTGAAATTCAAGGTGCCATTTGTTATCTATAAAGCTTGAATGGCTTCCGGGCCTGACTATCTGCATTCTTGCCTATCTTCAACTATGTCCATGTACTTGACAAGTTATGACAAAATTGACATTTTTTGGATCCCTGTCTATTCATGTTATGTCATAGAGCCCCATTTGCTCTCTTCTCAAGCTCCATATGGCCCTCAGCCTGTGTCATTCAAGACAGTCTTAAATGCTTCCACAGGTACTAGGCTTGGATATTGTGTGAATGTACCATTAGTTCAGAGAGATTTTTTTGAGTTATTTCTTCACAAAGGAAGGGGTTTTTAATGCTTATAAGCTAACCAGAGTGTTGTCAATGTGGCAGCCACAGAAACTGAATGAGTGAATGTTATCCATTGTCTATCATGCATTGTTTGTGAGACAGAAAGTCAAACCAATAAATCAGTAGTTATTTTTTACTATTACGATCACTTCTGTTATTGAGGGGTTTTTATCATTGTTTTTAACTTTGCTTTATTGTAAACTATTGAAAGACCTTATATATTGGCAGTATAGTAAATGTTACGGCATTAATAAAATAATAAACATATAAATATTTTAAAAATTACTTATACAGTTTAGATGTGTACATGACGTAGCTGACAATAAATAGAAAACATCAATATTTAAAATGCTACTGCAGCTCCTTTTACTTGTGCCAATCCCCCTTTTTATGCTTGTTTTGTTAAAACAGTGATGATGTCTTATGCCCATTGTACCTTTTGAAAAAACAATTTGATTTTCATAAAACAAAGAAAACCTGTTTGTATGACGAAAGCCTGAGAGTTTTCACTTGAGGCATAAATGACCTGGTTCAAAGTATCCTATGTTTCAAAGTATTCTACATTATACATAGAACATTCTGGAAAAGGCTCTAATGCTAGGAAAGGTGGAAGGAGAGAGATGAAAATATGACCAACAGCAAGGTAAGTGAATTCAGATATAGTGGTGATGAGCACAAAGACCTGAAAAAACAGGTTAGGGACAGTGGTTATTAGGAGTCTAAAATCTTGATAATACATAATTTAAAAAGAAAAAAAAAATTCTAAGTTTCTGCATGATTCCAAGGCTTGTTCACACAAAATACAAAATTGTAAGCACAGATCAACAGATCAGATCTGCTGTGCTCACATAGTATTTAACGGAATGTGCAGATGACCTCAAGAAACCAGAGGCTGAGATGCTGCCTAGGAAACCATCAGACAAGAGAGGCAGGGCCCCCCAGTGGTTTAATGGTCAGAGAAAGAAACTTAGGAAGGACCTGCCCTAATTGATCAAGCGGTTAAAAGTAGCTGCAGGAAATTTCAGAGTTGCAAGATTGATGTCAGCTCCCAGATAAATCAGATAGAACTAGATGAACTAATTCTACTTTGTTGTAAGTCTACATTAACAGAATCTTTCATTCCTCATTTAGCATTTGCTTTGTTTACAATTCAGTTATAACAATGATGAAGATGCAAATTGACCACCAATCTTCACATTTATGACTTCTACAGGCCATGCTCCAATCACATGCAATGGGCAACCAGCAGCAACTTGCAGCAGCAATCAGTCAGCAGGGTCACCAGCTCCATGTCTTTTCTTCTCCTTCTTTTGCCTCTTTTCTCTTCTGAGCTGAACTGAGGTCCCTGTCCTGTGGAATAGTATTCCTCTAAAATCTATGCAGATCCAATCCTGCTGCTCTTTAGGAAAGCTGTGAAAACATGGCCCTGGACTCGGTATCTTGTAACTTCCTTTGGAGTGCTTTACATGGTACCGTCAGTTTGCCAAGTAAGGGTGTTATATTTTTTGATATTTGATTTGATCTATTGTTTACCATGTGCATTGCCTATGTTGTTTTGGCAGTTGAGGCACCTAAGTAATGGATTAAAAAAAGAAATAAATGGATAAATAAATAAATTCTCCCATCAAACTTTTTTTTCTTACTGTACTGTATATCCTTGAGTTCTGAAATCTGAAAGTTCCCTCCCTCCCTCCCGCCCCCTACCCCAACCTCCCAAAAAAGCCAACCTGACCTTACATGAAAGAAAAATGCAGATGATTACTAATAGCATATTTGGAACAACTCATAGCAACTCCACATGATATTTTCCAGTGTGTTTTTTCCTTAGGCTTCCATTTAAAAACAACAGGAAGGCTAGATATAATTGCAGGATTCACTAAGGAAACAATTTCTAAGGAAACAATTCAGAGATAAAGCAGAACTATCACAAACTGTTCCTTCTCACCTCCACCTCCATCTCTGCTAAAAACATTGTGGTCAACTCTTGCAACAACAGTCTTAAGATACAAAAATACGAACAGGGATGCACTACCCTATTTCCTTCTAAGTATTATTTATCAGAGTGTTCCAAGGCTAATTGCACACTACAGCAAGTTCACCAACAATTCTAGGAGCTGCAGGACAATTTCTACTTTAGCGCTGTAGCTAGATTTGGATTATTGCATATCAGCTCATAGTTCTTAAAATCAGACAGTTGTGACCTCTTAAATAAGAGCCTTAGCACCTTTTTAGTATTGGGCATTCCACCTAGGAAATTACTAGGGAATTCCAACCCAGTACAGAGAAGTATTAATACTGGTAGCCCTCAATTTGTGACCACAATTGAGCCCAAAATTTCTGTTGCTAAGCGAATCAGTTTTGCCCTATTTTATGAACTTTCTTGACACAGTTGTTAAGTAATCACTGCAGTTATTAAGTTAGTAACATGATTGTTAAGTGAATCTGGCTTCCTCATTGACTTTGCTTGCCAGAAGGTTGAAACCCAGGACATTTCAACCATGAT
The DNA here is from genome assembly GCA_025802295.1 of Psammodynastes pulverulentus. Classification (NCBI taxonomy): domain Eukaryota; kingdom Metazoa; phylum Chordata; class Lepidosauria; order Squamata; family Psammodynastidae; genus Psammodynastes; species Psammodynastes pulverulentus. The sequence goes on from JAOYMU010000274.1 coordinate 28,652,647, forward strand.
AAATAGGAGTCAGTTGCCAAATGTCTGAATTTTGATCACGTGGCCATTGTGATGTTGCAATGGTCATAAGTGTGAAAAATACTCATAAGTCACTTTTACAGTGCTGTTGTAATTTTGAAAGGTCACAAAACGAACTGTTATAAGTAGAGGACTACCTGTTATCTCAGAAATCATTGACAGGTTACAATCTTTGATGCCCCCGTAAGGTAAGCTAACTAAACAACAGACAAGCCCTTCTTATCTTGAAGGGAGATATTTGCTCAGGCAGTTTGTTTATTTATTTCCTGGCTTCATTATTTTTATAAATAAGCTAGGTGGCAAACATATCTAATACTCTTTTTGCCTCCTATTTTCCCCACAACAATCCTGGGAAGTAGGTTGGGCTATTTTTCATGCAAAATGGAACTAGAACTCACAGTCTCCCAGTTTCCACTGGGAAGTGCAGTAACCACTAGACCAAACTGTCTTGGTCTAGTGGTTACTGAAGATTAACAGATTAATGCATTTTAATTTGCTACCATACAGTGCAATCCCAAACACATATAAATAGCAATCTGTGAAGTAAATTATCTTTTAAAGAAATAACTGCATCTATGTTTTACTCAAATGTGCTTTTTTAGAAGGCAACTGGATTTTGTTTTTCCTTGAAGATGTTTTGCTTTTCAGCCAAGAAGCTTCTTCAGTTCTTTGTTTTAGTATTACAGACTCTTCTTTTCCCAGTCAGGGCAGTGGTGGGATTCAACAGGTTCGCACCTATTCACGAGAACCGGTTGTTAACTTTCTAAGCAATTCAGAGAACCGGTTGTTGGAAGAAATCTCCTTTTGCTTTTTCCCACTTTACAGGGCTAATCCTGTAAGGAAGGCAAGAAGGAAACATTCTGGTGTTGTTTCTAGCCTGATCTTTATTGCCCTGCTTACAGAAACTGCCTCTCGGTTAATCCATATAACAGCTAAAGGTTCTTGGCAATACGCCCAGACACTGTCGCCTGAGCTCCACCCAGTCACATGATCAGCCAGCCACGCCTACCCAGCTGGTCATTAGGGCAGAGAACTGGTTGTTAAATTATTTGAATCCCACCACTGGGTCAATGTCTACAGAAATTCTCAGTCATCCAAATCATGGTTGTCCCAAAGGTGTTTTTTTCAAGAGGCAACTGGACTTTCTGGGGCTTTTTTGAAGGCGTTTCCCTTCTCATCCAAGAAACTTCTTCAGCTCTGAAGAAGCTTCTTGGATGAGAAGTGAAACATCTTCAAAGAAAAACCAGAAAGTCCAATTGCCTTGTGAAAAAAACCCACCTTTGGGTACTTAGTGGTCACACTATGTTTCAGTTAACAACCATGGTAATTTACTCAATGAAAGGGAAGTAAGCCCATTGCAGTCACGTGATTTTCCACTTAGCAATCGCAGCACGTAACGATGGACGCATCAGTCCCAAACTGAGTGAGGAGTATCTATAATAAGAACAATGTATGTTGTAAAAAGCTTGTCTGCTTAGGGCGATATATCTAACAAAGGAGACATCAGGAATATTTGTATTTAAAAATGATTAAAATGAACGTGTGTATTAAAAATGATTTCCTGAATATGTATGTTAAAAACACTCTTACATGAAGTTATATACAAAAGGGCCATGAGCTGGGAAAAACTGCAAATGTAAACAGGTGAGGTTTTTTTTATAGGTTGTTTTTAAATTTAGAAAAATTCTTACAGAATGTCTACTGCCCTATTAATAATTTTAAAAAATAATAGATTATTTTTTTCCTAATCGATAAATCTTAAATTGCAATCTAATTAATCATTCCCCTGTTGCATTTTTTTCAGCTTCATCTCTATGGAAAAACGTTAGAATGAATGTAGCCTTGCCATTTTATGGGGCCCTAATTCCAAGAATA
>JAOYMU010000274.1:28677706-28694497 GCA_025802295.1 Psammodynastes pulverulentus
ACTGCGCATGCGCACTAGGCTTTTAGAAATGGCGCGGCGCCCTTACAGCGATAGCGCGGCTCCCTAGGGAGCCGCAGCGCACAGATTGGGAACCACTGGAATAAGCTATAATTGATAGATTGATCTAGTGCACTAAGCCAGACAAACTCTCTTATGGCTTCTTATTAGCTCTGGACATCAACTTACTGACTTTTCCTTACTATAGAAATCTATACCCTCCAAAAATAAAAAAAACCAAACCCACAAAAACCAAAATCTAATAGTCCTGTGTCTGAAAACCTGCAGGCAATGATATTTGGCTTAGAAATCTCTTTGCTATAAGTTGACGTTGTAAATCTAATGCATCTAGGTTCATCTGCTTGCTTTGAATGTGTTTTTATCTTTTAAAATCATTTTAGCTTCATACATTGCTCTTACTGTGTTATATTTTATTATATGTAACTCTTTATGTTACTGCTATTAATAGTACTCAGTTTGTTACCCAAAGTATCAGTTCCTATTGCATGTAATAAAAGCAGTTGGCCACTCTCACTTTCTTTTCAAAAAATGTCATGCTCTATAAAATTTCAGTTTACTGAAAGTGTCTTTCATTGTTATTATTCCATCATACAGTCATTGATCGCCAAAATGCAAGATATTTACGACATGACTTTGTAGAACTTTCACACTAAACTCATTTTCCTCATCTGCTGGACATGGTCAGAAATACAAAGGATGGTTCAGTGAAAGTAACTGAAAAGTAATAATGATGTTATAATATTTTAAAAAGAAAAAAATGATTATCTTAAAAATACAGGAGACCAGCAAGCTATTAATTAAAGTTAACAGCCGATTGAAACATTAAGTAACACGTCATTCCACGCTCAAGAGTGGTATTTCCACTGCAGTTTTAAAACCATCAATCAGTTTTAATGTCCATTTTACATTAATTAGTTTTGAGTATTCTCCTAGTGCAGTGCTACATGGATATATTATAATTTTCTCCGTAAAAGTACAGCAAACATACACGCATACACTTATATGGAAAGACTTGCTGCATTTACTGAAGAGTGTTAAATACAAATTATACTTAGTATTAGCTCTCTTTAAATCAATGGGCAATATAAGGAGAAAAGGGAATAATTGCAGGTTACTATAGATTTAATATTTGTACTGTTTCCATGGGTATCCACATATTGCAAAGGATCTTAAAAATTTAGAAAGACTTTGAACATTGAGCATACAAATAGTTAAAATATTGATAATCCATGGAGAAAATGATTAAACGTTTATAAGAATAAGCCTATTTGATTTATGTTAATTTAACAAAATACTTCAATACTGTTATTAGAATGTTCATCTAGAATTAGAAACAAATTATCCTACCATCCTACTATTTTGTATGTCCTACTAAGTAAATGTGTTGCGGTTAAGTTAATGGAATAAAACAATCATTGTTCTTTTAAATCACATCAGTTTGTATAAATAGGTTGAAGTGATAAAGGCAGGAAGTTGTGAATTTTGTAAAAATTATTTCCATTTCCTGACCTAGATCTGGAGACAAGTTATTGTCAATGTCATTCTGGGTACGGTATATCACACTTTTATTTGCAAAAGTGGAACACAAACACAGAACAAAGATTTTCATTGATGTGTTTTAGAATTCCATCAGTAAAACTGTTCAAAAGTTGCATCGTATGTCAACTGTATTTAACATCTCTGTTACAAGACGTATTTTGCTTTGCTTCTCTGATATATGGGCTTGCTATATGCAAAAGAGTCTAGACCATTTTGTATCAGCTTGCTAGCTCCAGGATTTGAACTCCATGTATGCAGTACTATACATCAAACATGCAAATGTTCTGCAACATTTCATTATGTTAGCTGACATTAAAAATAAATCTCTATTTTTTTTTAAAAAGGTGAAATACAAAATAAATGAAAAAATATGTAAAGAACATACATGAAAAATTCTATATTTACAAAAAAATCCAGAAAAGATGAAACTATTCCTGGCATCTATTTTCCAAAGAACTGGTTTTGAAAAATATGTACAAAAATGATTTCAAATAATCAAGTTCAAAGAAAATATCTTTTGAAAGCAAAAGGAAAAATTGTTATCCAACTAATGCCAGAATAAGCAAGTGTTTTGGAATTAAGTGATAAAGTAAATTAAGTAAAAAGAATCCAAATCTTCAGACGCAATTGCTTGCTGTCCTTCCTCTCTGTGAATGGGAAGGCAGAGAAATCTCTCTCTCTCTCTCTCTCTCTCGTTATGCAGGCTTGTTTTGGAAAGATTGGATTTTCACAAGCAAACTTTTCTTCCATTCCACAACTGTTACAAATCTTTGAAGTTCTGCCCTGTCCTCTAAAATAAGAACAGTATTATCTTTTTCCATATTCTAATCATGACATTTACAAATTTAGGCATGCAGAAACCTTGGGTTATATTTTCGTCTCAGGACAGAACCAGTGATATTTCAGCACAACATATTTTAGGCACAGATGCTAGGATAGAATAGGATAAGATGGGATGGGATAGGTAGAGTAAGGTAGGGTAGGGTAGAGTAGGACAGGACAGGACAGGACAAGTCAGAATAGAATCATAGGGCTAGAAAGGAGCCTGGAAATCTTTTAATCTAATCAACTAGTACAACTAGTTTTGCAGAAGTGCTTCTTAATGCAGCTGTTTACAAACCATTAAAGCTGTTATTTTTACAAAATAACTTTTTTTCACCTCTTGGAGAGGTTAACCACTCTCACACTATGTGCAAGAATTCAAAAAACAAACAAACAAAAGCAAACCTTGGCTAGTAATCAACTCTGTACATTTCATGCAATTTGGAATTTGTTCTTCTTTTCAGACTGTTAAAACAGAAGACTTTCTCAGCATTTTTGTTGGACTCCGGGTACCAAAGTTCATGAGAAATTTGCACTCATTTTGGCTTCTTTCCTATATATGTTTGTTTCAAAGCAAATAGAAACAGATATGAACATGAATTACATCACTTAAGAAAATATGCCTAGGGCATGATTCCTTTTAGGGCACAAATAGAATTTGGGGACCATTTTATGTTATTGTTGGGCATGAAATACACTATAAATTTGCAGCATTATATTGAAGTATAAAAGCTTAAAATAGAGGAATGGCATGTTTCTAGTCTGTGGTTTTCCTCCTGAGCATTGCCCTGAGTAGTTTCCATTTTTAGAAGACTAACAAGTCATGGGAAATATTCTCCCACTTGTAACAACAGAATGGATCTACTAGGTTTTTTAAAAAAGTCTTCCATTTCATTCATAGCAATTTGATGTCAATTTATAGCTGATTATACATTTAAATGTTCCTTTGGAGAATTATATTCAAATTGTAGTAAGGTGTTGCAGATTTCTGAATTCTTTCCTGTCAGTAGAGAGCAGATGGAATTTTGCAGCCTGAGTCTGAATCTATCTACTGATCCAAAGAATGATTTATGCTGTGGAGAGATCAAAAATCACTAGGTTGGGTGCCCCAGAAGTGGTATTCAGCAGGTTCTGACCAGTTCTGGAGAACCGGTAATGGAAATTTTGAATAGTTCGGAGAACCGGCAAATACTACCTCTGACTGGCATGCCCCCATCTATTCTCTGCCTCCTGAGTCCCAGTTGATTGACTGGGGCTTCTTTTGTTGCCCTGCACAGTAGAATGGAGCTAGAAAGCAGGTTAGTGGGGTGGGGAGGGAATGGGGTTTTGCAGCAACCTTCTCCCTGGAGTGGGGAGGGAATGGAAATTTTACAGTATCCTTCCCCTGCCATGCCCAACACACCATGTCACGCCCACCAAGCCATACCATGCCCACCACGACCCACTATGCCCACAGAACCGGTAGTAAAATGTTTTGAATCCCACCACTGGGGTGCACCATTCCCATCTGAACTCTTCATGGGTTAATATTGTATCTATACTATATTCTGGCCTGAAACTTGGTTGAAACTGGTCCAGATTGCCTTTGGGAACAATTGCCTGACTACCTTTTCTATCTTGTTCCAGGAAATGAACAACTTGCCTCCAGAAGTTGTGAATGTTTCAAGAACTGAAAGTTTTTAAGAAGAGATTGGAAAACCATTTGTCTGAAATGTCAAACTCTCAGCCGATGGGCCGGATGCATCATGTGCTGGCCATGCCCATGCCCAATTTAGCAAAGGGGAAAAAAGTCCTGATACATCATGTGACACCGCCGTGTCAATGTGAGTTTGACACCGCTGGTGTAGGGTATTCTACCTGAGCAGGGGGGCTGGACTAGAAGATCTCCAAGGTCCTTTCCTTCTATTCTATTCTATTTTATTCTATTCTGTTCTGTTCTGTTCTGTTCTGTTCTGTTCTGTTCTGTTCTATTCTATTCTATTCTATTCTATACCAGTAGAGGAAGAATGATAAGCCCAGATTTCTGAGAAGAAATCCCTAAGTAATACACATTTCTAGTAGACAAGACCATCTAAAGCAGGTTTCACCATCAAATGATATTTCTTTCAGGATGTCATGATACAAGTCCTGCTCCTTATACACACATAAAACGATATACAATCATACAATCATATCCATATTTTAACATTTTACCAGTTATATTATCAAAACTTCAGTCGTACTATTTTCAGCATTTTATTGTTTTTCTTAGGTGCTAATATTATAATATATATATTTTAATTACACTCTTAAACATATTTTTATGGAGTGGGGGGAAATAAAATTGCACGAGGAAGAGATAAGAAAGGCCAGGAGACAAATACAGAAGAGAAAAGAGAAAGAGGGCAAGGAAAAAAAAGTTTTCTGGGTTTAGAGACTGAATGATTGCATAGTAATAAAGAGGTTAAAAAGACATTTATCACATAAGAGCACTCAAGGATAAGCATACAGAGTCTAAAGATAAAGGAGATTTTCCATTTATGGGCTCCATAAAATCTGACTTGGATCCTTAGTCACAGAGAACCAGAAACAGTTTCTCTCTTTAATAACTATATTCTCTTTAAATTCATCTGCCTCTATTTTGCAAATGTCCCCTTCCTGAAATTCACAAGTTGTTATTTTGGTAGAGAAAAGTTTCCTTTTTCTTTTGGGTACATAAATAGCTTCAATACTTAAAGCAGAAGATTATTCAGTTCCAGTTATGAGGGAACATGTGAGAATGTGCTATATACCTAATTGGCTTATTGGTTTCTCTTTCATGCCTTGGTTGTAGCATAAAAAAGAAAGAAAGTGAATTCAATGGACTCTTGGCTGGATAATCAAGGCTCTTTGTGTTCTCATGGCCAGTTTCCTGAGGCCAGAGAGGCATTTGCTGATTTTATGTGTTTATTATATACCCGTGTTTTCCCCAAAATAAGACCAGGTCTTATTTTCTTTTGGGCCCCAAAATAAGCACTTATCTTTTCCCTATATAGGAGAGGCCCACTTCTTCTGCTTCCTTGCGGTGGGAGAGGAGGCCACATGGTATGCCAATGCTGCCACGAGGTGGAGGGAGTAGAACTGCCCCATGCACCCTTTACCAGCTTACCTCAGGGCTCCTGCAGCCAGGCCATCTATGCTTCAACAATCTACCTTGCCTCATGGCTGTGGCACCAGCACACTGCTTGGCCTCTTGCTCTGTTGCAGCTGCAAGCAAGCAGAAGAAGCGGACTGGTGGTATGTTGGCTCCTGCTGCACATGGCTGTCAGTGCTGCTGCTACGAAGCAGGTGTCAGGGTGTGGATGATCTGGCTGAAGGGGCTCTGAGGTAAGCTGGTGCAGGGTACGTGGGGAGCTCCACTCCCCCCTGCTTCACCTCATGGCCGTGGCACCACAAGCAACCAGGTTGAATGCGCTGTCAGTTGGCTGTGCAGGCTCTTAAGTAGAGCTTATTCTGGGGGTAGGGCTTAGATTAGGCACACACATAAAAACATGCTAGAGCTTATTTTTGGGATAGGGCTTATTTTTGGGGAAACAGGTAACTTCAACAATGAAAAATATTTAATTAATAATTGTGGAATATTTTTATAATAAGCTTAACTGAGACAAACCTGTATCTTTTACTAGTTATCCACCTCAGTTTTAATCCATACTTTTACTAAATTATATTTCACACATTAAAATTGATAAAACTGGTAACAAACACAAATCTTAGTTGAGATAGATCAAATGCTACCTTATCACAGAATTCTCTAAAAAAACCGCTATGTATCTATATGTAAATATTTACAACAGAAGCATTATATAACCGCTTATTTTATTGACTGACAAATTCTTGAGGAATAAGAGCCAAGTTCTAAAACTGCTGATCTAAAAGACATCACTGTTTTGGATATAATCATAATAAAGGAGAGGTAAAAATGGCTATAATATCAGCTTAATGAAACTGTGCTTAAATAGAAGCTTTTTGATATTTATTAAACATGGTGACTTACCATATGTCATTTCTACTCATTTTCAACATAGTTACTCTTGTTAAGATATTCATATAACATCTTATATATTTTTCAGACAGTGTTCTCTTTTGGGTCGAAGTTTGTGATAGATTAACATGAAACTCAAATACTCCTGTAACTACAGGGGATGAGTTTTATGAGTTTTATGCTTAGGATAAGACAGGCTAGGTTTCATAAGTCAACCTTCACATGAATTATGAGAAATGAGTGAAAGAAAAGTTAAGCAAAATAGTTTCCGTGAAATCAACATATATGATGGGTACACCTGGAAGATTTTGCAGTGAATTATCGTGGGTTCTAAACAATTAAATCATAGAATTGAAGTGCTGGAAGGGAATATATTTTTCATCAACAGAAACAGCCACAGTATATTTGATAATGACAATTTTGCTTTAAATTCTCCAAGAGACTGTTATTTCTAAAGCCATCTGCTTACTATTTAAAAGCACTAACAATTTTTTCTTGCAATTTGAAAATGTATATTCATCAGCATGGCAGATCTTTAAACTAGATTGTTGGACTTATATAAAAATGAAATATCATCTGGACCAGGTCAGAGTGAGATGTCAATTCTATGAACTTTAGGTGTAATTCAAGAATGTTTAATATTATATACATAATTATATATGTTTTTTAGAGGGTGGAAGATCAGGAAAGACTAGCTTAGAATTATGATGACATAAACATTTATTGGCTGAAGATAAATAGTGACATAACTGATTATTAGGTAATTTTGACATGAAGGGACTAGGTTTTTTCCCCTGCAGATGAAAACAACCATCATATTCCTATGCTGTTATTTCCACCAAAAATTCTAACTGAACTCATTTATATGCAGTTTCACTTCCTTTTGTGAATTGCATAGCCCCTCTTATCTGTGAAAAACATACTTTCCTCTGTAGTGTGTCTGTTTTTTATGATGTTTCCTGTTTTTCTTTGTATTACATTTTTCAATTCAAGGAGAGAGTAATTCATGCAATTATTGTTCTTGTTCTTTTAGTCTGCATTCTTACTGATGTTATGTGCCCCTTACATTTTATTTTACTTTTGGAGGCATATTGATTGCCTTCTAAAGTAGTAAATGACAGACTGTAATCCTTCTGTCAAAATAAATCCGATGACCTTACTATCATTAGGTGAATATTAAAAAGGGTCAACATATTTTGGGAGTAATGCACTTTATCTCTGGAGGTAGACATTTCCTCCAGTTGTTCTTAGCAAATGGTAATCAGAGAAAGCACAGGGCCTCCATCACTAGTTCCTTTTAGCCATCAAAGCTGTTTCAGAACATAATGGACAAAAGATAGTAAAAGCATGGGTTATAATGGAGAATCTCATTTGATCTCAATAGCTCTGAATAACCAGAATTCCAATAAGCCGTAGTTTGTCTATCCCTGGTTATTCAATAAATTACATTTTGGGGAAGATCACATTAGGATTGCTTTGGCAACACCAGTTAGTTGTTGAGCTTCCCCAATAATTACACAGTGAACTGTAAGTGCAGTAAAAAATAATAGAAGACAAGTTTTAATTCTTCAGACAACTCATATACAGGGCAATAGCAATTAGTTCGTAACTTATGTTTTTATAAATATCTTTGAAGTTACCAGAAACCTTGATATAATCTGTAATAAACAAATGCTGCCACTTTACAAAGATAGATGTAGAAGTTATAATGTAGTATTGCAGGCTAACTCACTGCTCACTGCCAGGAGTTAGATTCTGACTGGCTCAAGGTGATTCAATCTTCCATCCTTCTGGGATCGGTAAAATGGGGGCAATATGCTGACTCTGTAAACCACTTAGAGAGAGCTTTAAAGCACCATAAAGCAGTATATAAGTCTAAGTGGTATAGCTATTATACGACCATTTTGCTATATTGCTATACACATGGAATTGCTATATATATACAAACCTCTTGTCATGTGCTCTGTTAAGGTTGAGAGCTATGCGGGAGATATACCACCAGAAAGTATATTAGAAGGGTCACTAAAACTATATAGGTCTCAATTGAGAAGACAGACTAAGAATATCATAAACCCTTAATCATGAGGAGACAACAGAAAAGGAATCCCGTAGTGGATTGGTAATCACCCGGGTTTACAAGGACCATGGCAGTTGCTGTCCCTGGGCAACTGTTGAAAAGTGAGTTACAGGGTCGGAAAGACCTAGAGACCTACTCTGCAAAAAAACGTACCAATAAAATTCAGTGGGAAGGATCTCAAACATGTCAGATAGGGTGCCCAAAAATAGGACAAAAAGGAATCTCAATTGCTGAGTCAGCTAGTGGCGTAAGCAAATCTCTGGTTATACAGAGATACATAAGCCAGCCACATGGAAATAGAGAGAGAATTGCATATAAAATGTGATTCACTTTAACTATGCATTATCTGGGAAATAAATAATATTTTTTTCCAGAAAAATTTTCCAAGCAGAAACAGTCTGTATAAGTGGTGTTTATGAATAAGCTTTCTAAACCATACTAGAGAACATAAAACAATGAATGACGTCCACCTTTAGTTCTTCAGTTTAATGATGGCATATTCTGTCAATTGAGTTTCTTCGGGCGGCTTGGTTCTCTCAAAAAGTTTTCCATGGCTTAATGTTGCATAAATAATTGAGTCCTCTTTATATCCTGGCAAACCTTCATTGAACCTCATGGAACTTAGACTGATTCTAGATGCTTTCTGGTAATTGTCTTGATTCCCACTAGGAACATGAAGCAGGCAAGGCATGGAATCTTCGTTAAAGATGGCTCCCTCATCTGAGACATGAGTCGTGCTAACACTGCAGTGTTGGGTGTTCTTATAGCAATTATCAGCAAACATCACAATAACAAGAAACAGAGAATGTAACAGATAAGTATAGTTATTTGTCACAAATAAAACAGCAATTACCAAACAATTCAATCAAGTATGATGTTAACTTTAAACACTTTATAAAAATAAGAAAAAAAATCTATAGAATTGAACATCCTACTAAGAGAATGTGTGAAAATAGAAAACTGTTGTTCTCTTATTCTTTCCTTCTGCCATCATCACTCCTAATTTTCCTAATATCAATTTTGCAAACATTCTGGTAGCACAAATCCTTTTATGCAGTTCAGTGTGATGCAATGTGCACTGATGGCCTGTTATAAATCATTAGAAAGATAATATTTAGTAAACTATTGACTCGAAGACTGAATCATCTTAAACTGTGCATGAATGGAAAAATCAATCATTGTACAAATGATAACATTCTGGAAGTAAAGCCTTTATTTCCATATTATATACTGTATAATCTGAAAAAGTAGAGAAAACTAAGCTAGAACTAAGGAGAAATTTCGTAATGATGAGAGCAATCAACCAATGGGACAACTTGCCTTCAGAAGTTGTGGATGTTCCATCACTGGAGGCTTTCCAAAAGAGACTGGGCAATAATTTATCTGAAATGGTATAGGGTTTCGTGCCTGAGTGGGGGGTTGGGCTAGAAGACCCTCAAGGTCCTTTCCAACTCTATTATTCTACGAATAACCAGTTTGGTCTAATGGTTAAGGCACTAGGCTAGAAAGCAAGAAACAGGCCAGGCCAGAAAGCAAGAACTACAGGGGTAGGAGAAAGAACATGGCAGTTAGTAAAATATAAATTAAACCCAAAAAAGGAAGAGTGTTAAAAAAGAAACTTAAGGTGACACCGCCTTAATTCTCTTTCATATAGTTGTCTGATGTCCAAGAATCTGTTACTGTAGTCTATAAAAATAAAGTAAAAATCCATGTTTCCTTATGTAGTCTATTTCCTGACCTGGCCTACACTGCAAGGGTGATATGAGAAGATTGTAAGAGGAAAACCATGATTATGTATATTTGGGGGTGAGATAGGAAAGTGTGATATTCAATGAAATGTTCCAATGTAGGTGATTCATTTTTCCCCCTTCAATTCATCAGCATCCTAAGACTAATGAACAAAAGGTTGGTTTTCCTACTGATATCTCTCTATTATAAAAAGTTTTATTTAGCTACATCTGCAGTGGCACATATATGGAAAGATGAGAATAAAAAATTAAAGAAATACTAATAACAAACATACCCTGTTGTTTCCACTTTCTGGGCTTTTTACTTTCTGAGTGTTTTTTACTGAGAAGGAAAAGACAGCATATTGTTAAAATAATCTTATAATTGTTCGTAAATATATTTTCTCATAAAGGAAATATCTCAATATCTTTTTAAGTAAATCAAAACTGTTTCTGAAATAAAGATTGTTTATTTCAAATGCTAATGTCCTTTTCTCTTCATAGAATAAAGACATTAATATGTGGAATCAACAACCTTTACTTAAGAGTTTCATAAGCATCAACAAGGTAGCCTAATTAATACTTCCAAAAGCATACAAAATAAATTAAGAGATGACTTGAAAGCAATAGGCAGAGACTGGAAAATCTCTGATTATGGAACCAACTGAGGATTGAAAGAATGAAATTATTTATGTAACCTACCTTGACTCCTTCTTGTGAAATAGAGACATCCAAAACAGCCAACAATGAGGAACAGAGTACCAAGGGATGATATGGAATAAATCATAATCATCATCTTGTTCTTTTCAGCTGGCTTCTGATCTTCTGTAGTATTTGTAGTACTTGGAAACACTGATGAGTTACTGTGATCTATACAGGCATTTAAAATTTCATTAACATTCAAAGCAAGAGCAGCATGATTTTTAACAAAATAGTTTGTTGCCGCTTAGTTCAAAGGAGTTCCAGGATGCACTGTAGATATAATAGTATAAATAAATCTAAAAGTTACGTGAAGCAATAAATTGCAGGTTGAAAGAAAATGTGTCAGTAAAGGTCTTAGTGTTGGGGATGGGGTTTTATAAGTATTCCTATTTACCAGCATTATTTCCTGTGTGAGAAGAAGTCTCCAAAGCTGTTAATAGGTCTTGATTATCCCAACCCAATTCAGTCTTCACAATTATTTTTAAGCTTTTAAATATTAAGACACAAGACTATACCTATGGAGATTTTCAGTCATACGAGTCATGGTTGTCCCGAAGGTGCTTTTTCAAAAGGTAATTGGACTTTGTTTTTCTTTGAAGATGTTTTGCTTCTCATCCAAGAAGCTTTTTCAATTCTTCAGAACTGGATGACCAACAAAACATCTTCAAGGAAAAACAAAGTCCAGTTGCTTTTTGAAAAAGCATTTTTGGGACACCAGACTATAAATCACCCAGATTTACATCTTCTGGCATTGCAATGTGTTTGCATGGCTCTGATGTGCAGTACTGTGTGAATACAGCTATCATGGTTATTATTGTAACTTGTTTAGGCTTCCTATAGTCTATGAACATGGTCAATTATCACTAATATAGCAATAGCACTTAGATTTACATACCACTTTACAGTGCTTTACAGCCCTCTCTAAGTGGTTTACAGGGTCAACATATTGCCTCCAACAATTTGGGTCCTCATTTTACCCACCTTGGAAGCCTGGTGAGATTTGAACCGCCAAATTGCAGGCAGCCAGCAGTCAGCAGAAGTAGCCTGCAGTACTGCACTTTAACCACTGCACCACCCTGGCTCATGATGTCATATACCATACTTTAATGTCCAAGCCCAAGCCATGTAAATTTGGCCTTGAAGGGAAAAACTAAAATACTGAGTTCAATCAGGGAAGCAAGTTGAAGATTGAACATACGGAATTGAAACATGTATTTCTTACTAAATAACAGAAACATTTGGGGATATGAGAACTAGTCTGCTGTAGTAGTTAAAACGCTAAGCTGGAAACTGTGATTCTGTGAGTTTTAGTCTGACCCTAGGCACATAGACAATTGGGTGTTCTTGGGCTGGTCACTCTCTGTGAATCCTGGAAGAAGGCAATGGCAAACTATTTCCAAAATCTTGCCAAGAAAACTGCAGAGACTTATCCAGCAGCCAACAGAAGTCAATGGTGACTTGAAGGTCCAACACACACACATGGGGGGAAGAGAGAGAGGGTGAGAGAGGGAGGGAGAGAGAGAGAAGTCATCATTGTTGGAAGATGAAAAACAACAAATCAGCCCTTAAATTAAACTCAGTAAATATATTTTTGACTGCTATTACAATAACAAAGTTGGAGCGAATTTGTTTTGCTTTGCAAAGCAGTTCCAAAACATGAGAGCAGGTACTAGAAAGTGTTAGTGATGAATGCTAAGCAGTGGTGGGATTCAATTTTTTTTACTACTGGTTCTGTGGGCTTGGCTTGGTGGATGTGGCTTGGTGGGCGTGGCAGGAGAAGGATACTGCAAAATCTCCATTCCTCCCCATTCCTGGGGGAAGGTTACTGCAAAATTCCATTCCCTCCCCACCTCACTAACCTGCTTTCCAGCTCCGATCTCCTGTGCAGGGCAACAAAAGAAGACCCAGCCAATCAGCTGAGACTCGGGAGGCAGAGAATAGATGGGGGCGGGGCCAATCAGAGGTGGTATTTGCCAGTTCTCTGAATTACTCAAAATTTCTGCTACCGGTTCTCCAGAACTGGTCAGAACTTGCTGACTACTATCTCTGATGCTAAGACCTGACATTGGAAAAGTTTAATAATCCAGATAATTTAACAAAACCGATGCAGGATGCTATGGAAAAATGAACTTTTTCAAGTAGTCTGCTCCTAAACTGAGCAACATTTTGTAAGACATAGTTTATTCCTCCAAACTGTGCTTGGAAGTGGAATGAATGAGGTTTTTACGTTTTCTACAACTAGTCTCTGGACCAGTTGAAGTTTCCAGATACCTTTCAAAGATAGGTTCACATTAGGGTTCAAAATTATGTAATTGGAACATTTATTAGCCAGAACTATATCATGGAACAAACATAGTACTCTACTACTTTTTAACTGTGTGAATACAGGTTTGGCAATCTAAAAAACTGGATATTCACATTCAGGCCTATACCTAAATTGTGAACCAGAACATGATCTCACCCTCAACAGAATACATTTCTATTCCCTGAAAATCTTGTTCCAAGAGTAGCTTTGTTGGTTTTATTGTAAGCTTAAATTTATTACCCTTATCTGGTCTGTTAACTACATTAGTCATTTATTTAGAATGAAGATGTAGATTTTTAAAAAATGGATTAAAATAGTTTTTTTTACAGTATAGCAGTGGTGGGATTCAATTTTTTTTACTGCCGGTTCTGTGAGTGTGGCTTGGTGGGTGTGGCGTAGCTTGGTGGACAACTTACCTTGAACAATTAATTCTACAACATGACTTGCAAGGTTATTTTTGCTTACTATCGCTTCACAACGATATTGCCCACTGTCATTTTTATGAACTGATGGAAAATTCAAAACAAACTTCTTTTCATTTATCCATGAAATGGAGCGTTCTTTTTCAGGATACAAAATATGGAACTTCTCTTCGTTCTTGTTCAGCATATACCAATTCATTTTAGGCTTTTTGCTGCAGTAGGTCACCGGGCACTCTAGAATGGCTGAGTCACCAAGATTTTTATAGTATTTTGTACCTCTTTCAATAGTAATGGTGGTACAGTTATCATCCTCAGAATCTGAGAGAGAAAAGCAAGATGGAAATTATGTTTTGCATAATGTATATATCTCAGGAGTAGCAATGTATGCAATATCTAACAGACATCTTTTATCACTTTTTGTGGGGGATTTTTTTCCCTTTCACAAGTTATTTTTTTAATTATTTAAATGTCAGGAACACATAGGCTTTTTAACATAATGATAATAAACTTCTGACTAAATATATAACAAGTGAACATATTTAGAATTATGCAAAGTTGCCTTAGTGTTTGTATTGGCTTTGGGACTACTAGTTTGTTCATAATAAAAAGTGCTACCATTACTGAGTGGTCAGAAACAAAAATCCAGGTAGGAAAGTTAGAAGTCCAAAGGGTACCATGTTAAGGACCAAAATTTATGAACAGTCTTCTTGGCAGGTAAATCAACTTCCCCATCATTAGAACATCTAATGAGGCTTCTGTTCCCTTAGATGAGATAGGAAACCAATAGCAACAAGTAAATTTAAAGTCCCCATGCCCTCACAGACATTGAGAAGAGCCCAGGCCTATTCCAGCTTAAGACTCTCAATTATCATTACTCACCACCTCTAAAATAACAGATGGAAAAATTTGCTTCTTAAAAAAAACAACTCATTTAAAGTCTATTTTTCAATGTGATAGCCAAGTCAAATAATTTCTTTTCTTCATCTTCCTGTATGACTTTGAAGATTACTTTGCTAAATAAATGCCAAAAACTGATAGTATAACTGTTACTGAAAAAAGTAGAAATGATTAAAAAGTCATTGCAAATACTTGAAGGCTGAAGTAAAGTCAGTTGTCTGAAGTTTGAGAATTGAAACCCATCAGTGCCTTATATCAGAGTTTCCCAACTTTCCCAGTTTTGTGAATTGTGTGTGTGGGAATGGGATGGTTCTATGAGAGTGGCTGGCAAGTGTACGCAGCTCCATTTGCGTGAGCAGCATGCACACATACCAACCGCTGACACAAATGGAGCATGTATGCACATGCTTGCCTGCTGCTTACACAAGTGAGGATGTGTGTGCATGTACTTACTGTTTCTATGGCCTGGTTGCAAACAATTCATGGCCTAGTAGTGGGCCATGGTCCAGAGGTTGGGGACCCATGACGTATATAACTTTTGGGAGATGTAGAAAAAGAAGTTACAATAGGTGAACTAGGACTTTTGGTGGTTTATTTGTGCTAGAAACAATGTAAGTTTAAAGTAGAAGCAATTCATGTTTTCAGACTTGGGAGTTATTTCTTTGGATGTGTAAAAGTATTATTGAAATTTGAAAGGACAAAGCCTAATAATTCTCTTGTGACGTTTCACATGAAGCTTACGAACTTTTTGATAAATAGATAAATGATCTGTGAAACTGTAAATTTGGATTCTTGTTCTTTTTTTTTGCCCATTCTAGTGTTTTGGGCCTAATTGCTGGTGTGATATCTTTGTAGTGATTATGGTGCAGATATATACATTCACAGAAGTAACTGTCAACCATTAATCAATAATTCTAATCTTAATACTTGGGGGCAAGGATCGTGGTGGAATGAGAGATAATCAAAATAAGTGGATGTAATCATGTAATTTATTGGTGCACAAAACTTGCACCAAGGAAAAAAATTGAGGGAAAAAGGAACAAGAGCCTAAATTTGTATTGTAGATAAAGATATTAGAAAGGGACAAATATGAGTAGGAAAGAACTGAGAGAAAAATTCATCTTCCCTTTCCAGGACTTAGAAATATATATTGTAAGTTCTCCTTTTACCATTTCAATTCCTCATGTGTAGTATGTCAACTCATTTGAAACAACTAACCTTTGTTTTTTTCATGTGGACAAGGAAAACAGAAGTTAAAAGAGAAGTGGAAGCCCATAAAGAACCATATTTTAAAGGGAAGCAAAATTCCTCTGATCAAGACAGAGAAAACACTCATATGTAGGCTAAGCCAGGGATTCTTAAACTCTTTTGTGCACAATTCCCTACAATGATAAATATATTTGTCTGCTTTCCCCATCAGAATTCATTTCTGCTGCTGGCTTGAAATCAGGTTCTCACAAGGCTCCAGCAATGCTAGATTAATGTTTGAATACTCTCTTCCCAAGAACCAGATCTAGAAGTCCACATTGCCTGGTTGATAGCAGAGTGCACATCTGCGAATGGTGAAGACAGACTGGAGGGGTAAAGCCATGTGGAAAGCAAGAGAAGCTGCTATTAAAATATCTGGAACCTAGCAGTCTGCTATGCCAATAAAGCAACCATTCAAAATACACAGTTTAGTTTAGTGGTTAAGGTGTTGGCCTAGAAAACCAGGAAATTGTGAGTTATAGCCTTGCCTTAGACACAAAAACTGGTTGGGTAGTTTTGGGCCAGGCACTCATTTTCAGCCAAACCCTCCTCACAGGGTTGTTTTTGAAGGAGAATAGGAAGAAAGAGGAGTATTTGTTATATTTTCCACCTTGAATTATATATTAAAAAGTGGGATAAAATCTACTAATTATTATTTTGTCCATTAAAAATTCTCTTCCTAGATTCCTCTTGCCTTCCAATTTAATCTCATCCCAGGCCAGCCATTTGGCTTTACAACCATGTCCAAATTTGCTCAATAAGTTTTGAATCTCCAGACTAAGTCAAGATTTAGGGCCAACCATAATAACTTTTTTAAAACAACGCAAGTTGAAATCTCCCTAGATGGCACTGTCGTTCCCTTTGAAATTCAATGTAGGGAAAAGTAAAGTCCTATACTTAGGAAAGAAAAACCAAAAATAAACATATAGACTGGGTGAAACCAGGCTTAATAGCAGCAACTGTGAGAGGGATCTTGGAGTCTTAGTGGACAACCAGCTAAATATGAGCCAGCAGTGTGCAGCAGCAGCCAAAAA
>JAOYMU010000274.1:28694597-28705056 GCA_025802295.1 Psammodynastes pulverulentus
GGAAGGAAAGAAAAAAGAGAAGGAAGGGAGAGGGGGACGGAGAGAGGGGGAAGGGAGGGAGGAAAGAAAGAGAAGGGAAGGGGAGAGGAGTGGAGAAGAGAATTAAAAAACAGGCACATCAAGATGGAAAAGGAAGGAAGGAAAAAGATGGGATACGTTTAATACGTTTACATATCTTCACATACCAGGCTATCTTATGTTTTATTTTCTTCCTTTTTTTGACTCACTTGAGATGCTGGAATCCTGGCATAAAAACGCTGCAGCCTTGGCTGCCTTCTGTCTAACGAACTCCTGCCCCAGACTTGTAATTGGAAACGGAGACTCCTGTTCCATGGAATTCTGAGTCTTATGCATTATGCAATGTTTTTGTTTTTGTTTTACTGGGAATTATGCAAATTGAATTATTAATTTTTTAGGCCTCCAAATATATGGCCTCCCTGAATTTATTAAATTCATCTCCTCTGCTTCTGGGCATCCCTTCTTCATGCATATCCCTTCTTCTATATTTGATGTTCTATCCGTCAGCTCCACCGGGGAAACTTGTCTCAACAAGAAAACGAACTTCGTGCAGAAGTGTGTGTGTGAGACACACCTCCATTAGACTCCACAACTGTATTGTAGGAAAAATGGGCTCTCCTCCGGCCTTACACCCGTGACGAGGATCAAGAGTGTGAACCTTATTCATAACACCAACCTCTTTCAACATATAGAAGGAAGGGGGTCAAGCTATTTCCTAAAGCACCTTAAGGCCAGACAAGGAACAATGGATGGAAACCGAACAAGGAGAGATTCAACCTGGAAATAAGGAGGAATCTTCTGACAGGGAGAACAACCAACCCATGGAACAGAAGTTGCCCTCGGAAGTTGTGGGAGCATCATCACTTGAGACTTTTAAGAAGAGATTGGACTGCCACTTGTCAGAAATGGTGTAGGGTCTCCTGCTGGGCGGGGGGTTGGACTAGATGACCTACAAGGTCCCTATCTGTTGTCTGTTACCTTTGAGACTCTATTCCAAGGGTGTCAAGCTCATGGCGTCAGGGCGGCATCACGTGATGTATTGGGACTTTTTCGCACTTTGCTAAACCAGGCGTGGGAATGGCCAGTGTGTGACTCATCCAGCCCATGGGCCGGGAGTTTGGCAGCCCTGCTCTATTCCAAATTCCTACATGTTAGGAGGAAGGTGTAAACTAGGATTCTGAAAAGTATTCCCAAGTGGTTTTTCACAGTTAATATTAACGGGCACTTAAACTTAAATCTATAGACTTGTTTTTCATAATATACATTTCAGGTTTGCTTTGATCATCTCTATTTTTGTAGTATTTGTACATGTGCATATATGTGCATGTATGAACACACACACACACACACACACACACACACACACACACACACACAATGCAAGAAACACATTTTTGAAATATATATATATATTTATAAACATTTACTGTTTTTGCACATTTCACAAATTAAAATCCAAACTGCATTTTTATCCATTGGCTCATGTTAAAATCCGTTAAACATTTGCTGATAAAATGCACTTGTTTGTAGTTAAATTAAAACAACAAGCCTGCTTTATAGGAAGCTACATTCTGATCAGCTGGACTTAGCTTGAGAAAATATACATACAATTGTGTATCTATACTATTCAATCACATAAACACAAAGAGTAAAACTGAAAAATATTCTGTGTTGCTTTTTGTCCTGCACAAGTTAATAACTTGGTCATAAATATGTTTAACAAAATTAAAATTTGAAGAAGATATTAAGAGTACTAAGGCCATATCTTGCTTCATATATTCATCTAAATAGAGCTGTAATTTTCCGCAGGAGTCCTTATTCAGCATCTAGAAAGAGAACCCATGCACATATTGCTATTATTTTGAAGAAGATTGTTCTTAATAGTGTCCCTTACCATGTGTCAATGAGTTGTCCACCATCAGCATCAACAAGAGAAGCCGTAGTACAATGTTGCCTATGTACATGGCCTGGAGTTATCCTCACTTCAGGGTCATTGTGAAAATGGAGAGGAATCTGTGGAACAGAAATATTGTCTTTAGCATCATTGGACATTCTTAAGTCATCTTTGAGGGCTCACAGGCAGCGAGATCATGAGAAGTGAAAGAAGGAAGGGGGTGGAAAAAGACTTTATCTCACACAAAGCAGATTTTTTTTTCAGCCCAGATCTTCCTGCAGTAGAATTGCTGCTCTTGGTTTCCAAATACAATCTTAATTGTTTTGTTATTGCTATCTTTTAGCATCTCTTCCACCTTGTGAGAGGAACCATTGAAGAATAAAAGGAAGCAAACCCAACTCAAAGTAGAATATGTTAGTTTCAGATAACTGAAAAACAAGTATATGTATGAACATAACATAAATATATAAGTATACGTATAATATAAGTGTTTTGGTGTGCAGTGCTCTATAGTATCATTTTTAGGGTAGGAGTTGAAACAGTTTATGTTTAGGATATGACATAAACCCTCTTTTTGACTTGTGCAGTATACAGGTCCTCAATGGAAGGCAGGTTGGTAGCAATTATTTTTTCTGCAGTCCTAATTATCCTCTGAAGTCTGTGTCTGTCTGGTTGGGTTGCAGAGCCAGTTATAGAGGTGCAGATTTTAACAAACAGGTATTTGCTAAAACTTCATTCCAGGAGATTCAGTATAAACCGTGCTGCTCAATGCCTACAAAATTGTAGCTAAAAGGAGGCTCTGAAAATCAAGGCAGGAGTATCAGCATCTTGCAAACCCTCCATTAAAACCAAAGTGAGAATTGATCCTGCTTGATGATCCAGAAATATCGACCAATATTTTTAAGAGAGTACATGTCTATCCATTTGATAGAATACCATTTGATAGAACAGATTGGGTGATGAAATTAATTTTTGATGCTGTGCTATGGTCCCACTTGAAAATGTATTAACATACCACCTGGTTCACACATTATTTAAACCTATTAACTCTTTAATCACGGTTTATTAAACAAAACGCAATAGGCATGAAAACCTACAAACCATACTTTAGAAATCACACTATGGATTAGCATATTGCATGAAGCTAGTTCATAGAAAATAAACACAATGGTTCAACAGGATTTAATAAAACAAATCTCTTAAGAAGTATTTTTAAATAACCTTCCTTTTAGTCTTCTCAAAGTTTTGGGAACTGTAATCCTGAAACATTTGGAAGGTAGCAAACCTAACTACTATTAATAACAGTTAAAATTTCACAACTTACTGTTGTTCAGGAACTAACATGTGCCCATCTTATTCTTCAATATATTAGAGGACGTTTGGGAAACTTGCACAGAAAAAGAGAAAACTGAGGAAGGAATTATGTGCCCACAGACAATCCTGATCTTTTAATCACAGAGGAGGTTCAGAAGTATTACATCAAGATTATGTTAAGCAGAAAGGAGACTTTCAAACAGAATGAGCAAACGTTTCTGAGCATCGTGTTCAAGGTTTGTGGTTTCATGATTGAAAAAAAATAACAAGCAAATGAGACATGATCAGTCAGAAGATATTTCTACTGGGTTTTTCCCAGACAACAAGCCTTATTTTCCAAAACTTCTGAATTCAGCATGACAAATCCAATATGAAATGTGCATAAAATAAACATGGGCTGGGTCAACTACTTTAAGATTCAGGTACCAGCATGCTATTAATGAGGGCATGTATAGATGTTTCCAAATCTAGCACTCACAAGGAACCGTCAGCCAGCTGTTGCTTACATTTTCTGAACTATATCTGAATTCAGAATGTGGTCAGCAATCAGTGCTTTCTTCCTGGCCATTAATGGGATATGTAATTCTACCTTTGATGTTCCATGATTAAACACACACATCTTTCCTGTCGTCAAAAAATAAAATAACAGCTGTTGCTTTGCTTGTCATGAAGGTAGAGCTCCATTGTCTTTCAAACTACTAATGCTGGCATGTTGGTAATTCTGCGTTCAGGCTCTTCTACCTTAATTATACTAACCTTTTGCTAGGAGCTGTACAGTACTGCAAGCCAGAAATTTATCAAATGGCGATACAAACACATATACTACAAGGCAGCAGTATATTGTATAGTTCTGTGCCCATGAATATGTCACTTGTACCGGAATCAATTAAAACAATTTGTAATAGCAAGCCTCCACTGCACATTAGTCTGTTCATTGATTTACTGCGTCAGTATTTCCACATGGAAGGCCCTCAGTTAGAAGGGCTAACTAATAATAATAAAAACCTTCCGTCTTCTAAATAATTTTTTTCCTCTAGATGGTACCACTTTCTTCCAATAAAATATCAACTCTAATTTGATTAAATATCACCAAAATGAAAGTTGTGAGCCCTTCATCTTTGTAGATTTTAAAGAAGAGACTGGAAAGTTTCATGGATAATTTAAGGGATTTTCCTGTACATTGCAGCGGGTTGGCATAGATGATTCTCTTCCAACTTTTCAATCCTAAAATTCTATTATTACAAATAAAATCTGTCTGCATGGCATTATGAGGATGCCAAATATGTTATTATCAACTATGGAAAATGGTTTTTTCATCATTAACTCTAGATATATGCTTAAACATGAAGCTGTTGAGATGTCTTGCCTAAAAATTCCAAAGGAGGAAAGTGAAAAGGCAACTATAAGGGGAAAAAAAACTATTCCAAAACTTAAAGAATAGATGCTAGAATAGATGCTCTCCTTTGGCATTTTTATGTATGTTGCCAATTACATATAAGAGTAACTTTGTATTACAGAAATTCTTTTAGTCTGTCTATTATTAAAACTTTTGTTGAGGAAGAGCAAATTGTTATAGTCTATCTCTGCAGCGGGATTCAATTTTTTTTTACTACCGGTTCTGTGGGCGTAGCTTGTTGGGTGTGGCATGGCTTGCTGGGTGTGGCTTGGTGGCATGGCAGGGGAAGGATACTGTAAAATCTCCATTCCCATTCCACTCCAGGGGAAGGATACTGCAAAAACCCATTCCCTCCCCCCCACTAACCTGCTTTCCAGCTCGGTTCTCCTGTGCAGGGCAACAAAAGAAACCCAGCCAATCAGCTGGGATTGAGGAGGCAGAGGTGGTATTTGCTGGTTCTCTGAACTACTCAAAATTTCCACTACCGGTTCTTCAGAACTGGTCAGAACCTGCTGAATACCACCTCTGGTCTATCTGTATATTGAGAGTAAAATAACGAGGTGTTAGAAACTATAGAAATGACAGGGAAGAATACAGGGATGAACATGGATGAAGGCAAAGGACCAAACTCTCATTTGCATTAAAAAAAAAAAAGTTAAGAAACTGCTGCTGCTGCTACACAAACTACATTGGTTGTCAGTCAGTCTCCACTTGTAATTCAAGATCTGGTTATTAATTATAAAGTGCTGCATGGTATAGGGCCGGCTATCTGAAGGACCACAGTTCTCTCAAAGGAACTGACAAGCTATATAAACTATTGTCAGTAAAACAAATAAATATTACTTTAAAACAAATTGAAAATGTTTCTAGGATCCTTACTATGTGGGGATAATGTGTAAGAAGGGGACAAAAACCTCACCTGAGATTCCAGGATGAGCTATGGATGTACTCTTTTCATGCTAATGGTGTAATACTCCAAGAGGTAAGTTTTGAAACTCTTTGCACAATATGGCCTTTTAAATAATTTCATACTGGTAAAAGGAAGACACAAGTTCAATTAAAAAAATAAAATAAAGACATTATTTGCAAAACAGTGCCATCTATAGGCACTTAGTTATAATTTCATTCTTTTAAAAAATATCTTTCTTCTGGCAGAATTATGTCATGGAGTGCTGCAAAGTATAAATTTTGTGTAATTTTCTGTGCTTTTTATTAAAATTCCTAGGCTAAAATTTTCAATTTGATGCTAGATGGTGATCTGAAAGAATTTGGTCTCAGGGAATCTGATATTTATTGCTTTTTGTACATGCGAGAAGTATCCAAAAACCAAGTTGCTATTCTTGCTAATTCTTACAATGTGGAGTAATTACAGGAACGTGCAAATGATCTCTAGTTCATGAATAATCTCAGATATCATTGTGTTCAGGGAGAACCACCTGCTTTAAAGTTCAGAGGAAACTACTTTCTGTTGGCTCTGCATGTACAGACCATCAGAAGCTTCTTGGCATCATCATCTGAGGAAAAAAAGGCAATATCCTTAAATCAGTACAGCTTTCGTGAAGAAGGATCCTTGTTGGCCATTCATAATATTGCTTATGTTTTATCTTGTTAACATTTGGTCTAGGAAGGAGGCCATGGCAAACCACTTCTGAAAAACCTTGCCAGGGAAATTGCAGGGATTTGGCTGGGCAGTCTTGGAGAAATGGACCCAGTAGAGCAGAAGAAAAAGTGGCTACTAATTAACCATCTTCAGAGAAACAACTTTAAAAAATTATTAAGGAAATCTCTGCTCATCCCTACTTCTATTTGAGGCTCCCAATCTGCCTCAGACCAATTACTAACTCTCAGTCTAATATTATAAAAATAAAACGTGCAGAGCACTGGGATGGAAAAATCCATATATATTTACCTGAAATATTTTGAAGAGCAATTTTAAAATATAATTCAGGGTAGTGTCATTATGTTCAATAATTTAACCAACTTTTTCCTCATATAATGAAGCAAAGCAATTAATTATACTAAGACATCCATTCAAATCTACAAAGATCAATAGAACAGAGAAAAAAATCATTAGTACTTTGATGCTTCTAAATATAACATTTTGCTTCAAGTAGTCTTTACTTTAAAATGTTTTATTCTGTAAAGTTAACACAGAGCATTAGAAACATAGACAATGAGTACTCAACATGCATAAGCAAACCCAAAAACAAACCAAAGAAAAAACCATCCTAGCAGCAAATTCAAAGATGGAATAGTAAAAAAGGGTAGCAAGATTATTCATACAATGTGCATCTATAAATTAAATGCTATTATTACATTATAATTATGTTCCTTATTTTGTTCAAAGGAAAAAATGTTACCAGAGAGACACAGAATCAAGTTAAGAATTTAGCAGTTAAATTTTGCATGGTTGCAATTTATTAACTCTCAAAAATATAGGTGTTAAAATGTTGGATGTTGCTGTAAGAACATTCCTTAGCTAGGAAAAAGACTTTTTATAATAAACTAGACCGATTGGGTAAAACTTTTTTCAATCCAGTATTAGGATTGAAAGTTGGCATTAGAAATTAGCTTTTTAAAAGGTCATTTTTAAATGATCAGATAGGCATCAAATATTTGAAGACCAATTCAGAATAGTTCCACATGTATATGTAAGGAAGCTCATCTAAATTTATTGCACCTTAATTCTCATTAGACTTGTGCTATCTTTTGGCTATACTTAAATTCTATTGAAATAAATATGAAAAGCAAGCAATGTCCAAGACCCATTGATTTTCTGGGAGTAAAACTAAGTCTATATTCAACAGACCATTATTAGTATCTTCATTCGCCCATTCAGGATATTTTGAATGCCATGCTTATATCCAACATTATGATTATGAAGTTGCTTCATTCAATGTATTTTCAAAAATCCTAAGATTTGTCTTTCCCACACAGATGTGCACATATACACCCACTTCAGCTGTAAGAAAACCTGAATATAAGCTTGACTTGAACACATAGTAGAGAGAACCACCATAAATAACGAATTGCCAGATATAACCTTACGCCTAAAAATTACATTTATGTAGCCCGATATTATGCAATTTATTTGGAAGCACATTTCACAGAAAATCCAAAACAAGTTATTTTCAAGTACTCAAGCAGAAGACTGCAGCCTTGACCTTTTCTGTCCATATAGTTGATTAGTAAATCTGTGTAACAATACTGTATTATCTTGGCTGGATAGCATTACTGTTTTACTCCCCCCCCCCCTCTATTAGGCTGCAGTCTTTTTACACTTACGTAACCTACCATGGAGTAAGTTATAAATCACTTTCTGGTAAGCCAATTGAGAAGCCTGGGAAACTACATGGACTACTATTCTGCACGTTAGCTAGAAGAGTGAAAAGAAAATATACAAACACAAAAGGCTGGTATGTCCTTGTTAATGTACAAGATTGCAAATGGAAGTAGCGAAGTAGCAGAATGGTATAATCCTATGAAATTTAAAACATGCATTTTCCATTGCATTACATATACGGCCTCTACTCTGTTACTAATCTTCATACGAAACAGATTTATGAATGAGGAAGACAAGAAATACACATCTATTGATGATGATGCATTACAGTCCCCTATTTAAACTAACACATAAATTTCATTAGATAAGCAAAGAAAAATCTCTACAAAACTAAATATCAGTTAAATCTGCAAAACAAAAACAAAATCCTACATATTTAGATAGCACTATTTTTAGATAAAAAGTATGACATCTTCCTAATTTTAATTTATTATAGTGAGCTTAGTTTGTAGGAAGAGACACTCATCTAATCCTAAATTTTACAAGGACAGACCTGTTTATAAAACTGAAATGCACTCCTGCAAATTAACATAGTTGTGGGTATGTTTTAAAACTCAACAAGTAGTCTTAGGAATTAAAAAAATAACATTTAGCAGGCCTTGTTTATGCTATAATACGACTTATGTATGCTAGCACGTTATTACAGAAATTATTCTCCAGGTACAAGTAATTAAATTAAGGCTTACTAATGTTCATCTAAAGAAGCACAATCTCATTTTTTCCCCAAGCTTTGATGGCTAAGTTTAAGCAATTTTACATTTTTGCAAAATTTAGAGTAACTTGACAAGAAATAAAAAAGCACAAACCATAGAAAAGGTTTTTTTGGTGAATAAAGGAAGCTAGATGTTTCTCCAAAATTAAAAGAAACTTTAGGCGATATTCCAATTTAATACTTACAAACAAAACTATTGAAAGTAATGAATAAAAAATTAATTATGACTTATTAATGACTCCCCCATAGAATGATTCATTCTGAGGTTTACTGTTACAAAAAAAGACCTGCTTAATATTTCTACGCAAATCTGTCAATTAAACATGAAAGTCGCAATTTTTAATACACCAAGCAGTTCCTAGGAAAAAGTCAGAAAATTTATAAAAGCACCAGACTTTAATAAACCAAGCAGAGCTTAGACCTTTATTAATTTTAAGCTTTGTTATGAGTTTGATGGACATTTCAAATGTGCAACAGTGTAGCAGCCTAGTTAGCTGTCTATCAATTTGAATTCAAAGAAAGATAAATATGCCAGGTTAAAACAATAATGCATGATCTAATTCAAATAGGATCTCAATAGTGAAAAGTTCCATTGTATTTTCCTCACTGGAAAGGAGTGCGCATTTTCATTTTAGTAATTGTAAGCATACCACTGCTCTGCTTCTTTTGCTAATTTACTATAAAAGAGTTAATTAACTGGGGCATGATATAAAGAACATTAACTTTTTTAAAACAAAATTTAACCGGTATTATATAATAATTTAAATCATTAGGATTTAAGCACTATTTAAATCAACCATGTTTAACTTGGGCAAAGTTATACTTTGCAGCTAATAACACTAATAATAATCAAGAGTTAAATTGTCAATAATCATATGCTCCCAGCAAAGAATTTCAAACAAGAAAAGGAAACATGTATTTAAGTAAAGGTATCAGCAAATCTGTTTCAGACATGGTATTTACACAGATCCAAACTGAAGCAATATTCAAACATATTAGATATTCAAATGGATTAAAAATATTCAGGACAATTCTATTTCTTAATTTTAAGAAATAGAAATAGCATGTCAGAAAATAACATTTGAGAGAGGCATTATCTGCAAACCCGTGCCATTGATAAGTAACTGCTTACAGTATATAATGCTATTATCAGCATCTACAACTTCTGATTAATTGTAGTATAATTAAAATCTTGCAAAACCATTCTTTACTCCTGCCAAGTGCATCATACATTTTTGCTTTCAGGAAGTCCATTTATATCCAAACCAAGGACCATGAAAACAAAAATCTAAATGCAGGTGCTATGCTTTGCCTCCAATGTAAACTGCATTGGCACTTATGTGGGTTTTGCAAGAGTGAATTATTTTACGCTGTTATGGAATTACAGAGAATCAAACAAAAAAGCAAGCTTTGAATAGCTGTTTGCCCAGCAGAACTGTGACAACTGCACTGAAAATCAAAGTTCAAGAATACTGCAAAAACTCTAAATACAGTTAAATTGAAGATAAATGTATACAAAGAACATGGACCTAATAAATAAGACACATATAAGACACTTTAATACTAAAGCCCTAAATTATACACTTGGGAGTAACCATACTTAATTTGTTCACTTACAAATATTCTACTGCAGGGGTCTCCAACCATGGCAACTTTAAGACTTGTGGACTTCAATTCCCAGAATTCCTCAGCCAGCAATCAGGGATCTCCAACTTGGCAAGTTTAAGACCTTGTGGACTTCAACTCCCAGAATTCCTCAGGGGTCTCCAACCATGGCAACTT
>JAOYMU010000274.1:28759108-28776395 GCA_025802295.1 Psammodynastes pulverulentus
TGTGCCACAAAACTATATGTATTAGGGATATGTGTGATATTAGCCTTGTGATTTTTTAAATTTCACTTTTCTATGGGTGAGCATGAGGACTTTCTTCTTCTTCATGTGATACCTTGTTTGATTCATAATCTTTGCTCCTGGATTTGGCATTACAAACAATGATGCAGATGACTATAGCTAATTTAAAATCTAATTTTAAAAAACAGTGGCTGTATGGAATGGAACTTAATTAACTATTTAGCATGCCAATCAAACAGTTTATATAATTTTTTTTTCTTAAAGTACATGTATCTATTTTTTTTCATTATGCCTAAACAATACGATCTATGATACACTGAAGTCAATAAGCCTTTTATGTTTTCTGAAAATGTATTCCAGTAGAAGCTGAAATGGAGAACAATAATTCTTCATTATATTCAGTAGAGATTCTATAGATTACATGAAATATAAAAGCATACCATTGATATAGTCTAAATATTTTTTTGCTGATGTTTTAATTTATTTTATTACACATTTAGGGACTTTTTTCTCTTTCAAATTCCATAATATTATTTTATTATAAAGATTCACTTACCTTTGAATGCTATAGTGGGAGGGGGAAATTACTGAAAATAGGTTAGAACAGTTGCAAAATTAAATTGGATTTCATCTAATTAAAATTTAATTTATTTAAGTACAGTTAATATAATTACTTTCCATCTATTAAATAATTTCCAAGTTTTTGTACTAAAAAAACTATTTGGTAAGAATGTTTGGAGAAGTTTCCACCAAAGCTTTTGAGCTTTACACACGACTTTGGAGAAAAATTATATCAAAACATCTTCCAGTGATTTTTTTAAAAAGCTATTTTTGCACATTTTTGTAGGCTGAGAAAATGATTTAAATTTCTGGGTCTTTCTCTTGCCATTCCTGACGTCTCATAGGAACCATTGGCTACTTTTTTTTCTCTTCATCTTTCTTCTCTAAAGGGAAGAATGAGTTTCAATTCTCCCCAGATTCTTTGATGGACACCACCAGGCTTTGTGCAACATGCTGTGGACCATTTTTTTTTGCTGAAAGTATTTGGGAACCCAAGGATGTGGCAAAAGTTATGCTGGTAAGCCTTAATTGTTTGATGAAGATGCACTTTTTTGTATCTCTGCTTTACATTTATTTTTATCCTTTTCTTGTTCCTGGATTAATTGCTACCAGTTCTAATCTGTTGTTTTATAATGCTGGATTAAGCCCAAGTGTTTATTCAGAGCCATGGAGACTTCAAAGGCCAGCCCCTAGATTCTTAAGGACTGGAAATAATAGAAACTTTTACCTTGTTGCCTTGTTACATCATAAAGTCTGTATCTTTTTCTTTCCACTTATATGACTTTGACCGTCAGATTGTTCCTAGTTATTGATTATGCAGTCCCATATCTTTGAAGTCCTGACCTAATTGTACTCTCACCAACAGATCCCTGCTAGACTTGATTACTTGATTACTTTGTTTGTTTGTTAGATAATGTCATTGATGCAATGAACATGAGTTTGTGCAATCTCCGGGAGACAGTGAAGGCAGGCTGTGGTCCAAGTGGTCCTGAAGAATCAGACATGACTTAATGACTAAGTCTTTGTTTGCTTTCTGTAAGAATTTGGATTGATCTATGACAATATAAAACATTTTATTCACATCAATTGGAATTTTTATATAATTAAAGAATTAGAAGGCACTTTAGACTGCAGGGGTCTCCAATCCTGGCAACTTTAAGACTTGTGGACCAACTCCCAGGATTCCTCAGCCAGCAAAGCTGACTGAGGAATGCTGGGAGTTGAAGTCCACAAGTCTTAAAGTTGCCAAGGTTGGAGACTCCTACTTTAGAGGACTTTGCACCCAAGCCTGCTGCTCAGTTAAGGAATTCAAATTAAACTATACTGACCGATCGCTGCCCAGCCTCTATTTGAATGCATCTGCATTTTAATATTTTCATCATTTGTTTTTCCCTAACATTCCCCCCCCCCAATTCTGACTTCTTGCAATAGAAGACCATTATTGTTGGTATGAACTCGGTTGCTTGCTCTCTTTTATATTATACTCTTATTGCTACATGTATTGCTTTTTATAAGCACCTTTTGATTTAGTTTAAGAATTTTGGTTTAATAAGTAATGGAAATGGATGCCAACTGCGGAAGGCTCTTCAATGGAAAAATTATATACAAATCCAGTAAGCTTCATCTTGTTAGTACCATGTTTGGCTATAATGAGAGATGTTGTTGTTGTTTAGTCACTAAGTCATGTCTGATTCTTCAGGACCCCATGGACCACAGCATGTCTCCATTGACTCCTGGAGATTGTACAAACTCATCTTCATTGTGTCGATGACATTATTTAACTATCTTGTCCTCTGCCGTCTCTTTCTCATTTTGCCTTCAATCTTTCTCAACATCAGGTTTTCCAAGTCCTCTCTTTGCATTTGGTGGCCAAAGTGTTTGAGCTTCGGCTTCAATATCTGTCCTCTCAAATAACAGTTAGGGTTTATTTCTTTAGGATTGACTGATTTGATCTCTTTGTAGTTCCATAGACTCTCAAGAGTCTTCTTCAACACCATAATTCAAAAGCAATTATAAGATATAGTTAAAAGTTAAGATTTTCCCTGACTGATTTGGGTGACAGCAGGCTATTGGAAGAGTGATAGAAGATTATAAATGTTAAACAGATTAATTGGGGTGAGAATTGTTAAAGAGTTTCAAGTGCATTCTAGAAGGTTTGTGGTTTTTTTTGGAGGGCATTGAATGCAACAGGGTAGATTGATTTGTTAAAAACATGGACAGGTGTGTGAATAGGACAGTAAATTGGTTCTTTCTATGGACTATGGAAAATGGGAGACTGGGGATAAGATGGGAGTATGAAGGAAAGGATGAAGATCTAAGAAATGACTGGCAAAGGGAGATATAATGAGAGGCAGGAGAAGGACTGTTTCTAAGAATCCCCTAATCTTAATTCCAAAGCCAGCTTGCTGGATCTTTGGAGTCCCTGATCTTCAGCTGTTATTGCTAAATTGCACTGTCTGCCTGCAATAAATCTCTTTCCCTTATCCATGATTTTATGGTGGATAAGAGGACAGATCTGGTTTCTATTAGGAAAGGCAGAGATTCTCTTTCCAAAGATGTGTTCATCCATTTTTGGACTTGGCATCAGCATAAAGGAGAAGGTATTATCATGGTGATGGAAATCTTCAGGATTGTGGTACTGGGGAATTTCAGCTTGCTTTCCTGGAACTGGAGTCAGAGGCAATAGGGAAATTCATGGCTACCATGGGCCTGTCTGAGATCATCCAGGGCCTGAAACATATGGAATGCCACTTACAGTATCTGTTTTGTCTAATGGCAGATGTGATATGATTTGAAGGTTTGGTACATTACCACACATCCCTTGTCATTGTCAGATTAACTCTTGATGGCTATGAAGTTGATTGGCTCTTCAGGGAGAATGAATATATTTGTCTAGTCCAGGTATTTTATGGGACAAAAGAGTTTCCAAAGGGCACTTGAACAGTTTCCAGAGACTACAGTGAGCATTTCTGCTGGAATAGGAGATTCCAGAAACCTTAAGTATGATTGCACCTGAACAACCTTTCCTGGTTTGCCAATCTAGAGGATGATTTTGGGTTTATTGATGTGCTGAGGATATTCAAGATATTCCTAGAATTATACTGAGATCGAGTAGCAAATCAGACTGAATACAAATAAAAGTTCATATTTGGGTCCATACGGTGACCATAAGACTGGCAACACTTTAATATGTCTATATTCCTTTCACATTTATAGAAAGGAATGGAGAAATAGTCACTATTTAAAGGGACTCAGACTTTTTAGGGTAGATTAGGAACTGTGGGAAATTTTCCAGGCATTTTTTTTCCAGAATAAATCCATGCAGCCAGGCATAGTAGCTGGTTAAGTCCCATAGGGATGGCAGTGGGTTTTGTGCATATGACTCCTGAGGCAGTGGGTACAGCTCTGTATGATATCGGCTCTGCCATCTACAGTTTGGATTCCTGCTCTTCCTAGTTGGGAAAAGCTTCCAGACAGGGACTTGTCATAATTAGAGGTATTTATGAAGAGAGTGATGTTGCCTACCTTGAAAGAAACAGTGTTAAACATCTCAATAATCTATTGCTCATTTTAACCAATTTCAACTGTCCCTTCATTGGAAGATCATTGAGAAAGTGAGGGTTTATTTTTAGAGTGTTAGAAGAAATAGATGGAGCCTTTTTAAAGCTGTTTCAGTTTTGAATCTAGAAACTGAGATGAAACTGATTGTACTTGTGGTTGATCTTTGGCAAGACCTTCCTGGTGCTGTTTGAGTTCTTTTTGGACTGTTTGAGTATCTTTTTGGACTATCTCAAGGTTGAGAGGGGAGAATATTCCATTCCATTTGCAGGGGTTCTCCTTAAATGGAAGATCCAAGAAATTCAACATCACAGAGAGTTACACTTTGATGCAAATGAATACAGGATTGCTTTTCAGTACAATAAGCAAGCTGGATGTCAGTTAATAAGAAGAATAACCTATCCAAAAATAACTGAAATTGCTCTACTCTTAAGCATGTGTTTGACTTACTTAAAATAGGAAAGATAAATGTTGATCTAAACTTGTCTACATTATCTCTCTACATGTGATTTCCTTTTTAACAATATGTCAATGTCAAGCCACCACTTATCATAAATAAAATGATTTCAGACCAATATATTTCACCTATAAAGGATAGACTACATTTTTAAATCAATAAAAATATGAAATGAAATGACTGTATACTTCTGATTCATTACATTCTCTTAATCATCCGTGTTGGTTGAAATCTGCTATATTAGTTACACAGTGCAATACTGTGCATGCTTACTCAAATGTGGCCTACTGTCTGCCATCAAAAGCATCTATCCCATGATACCCAAAGAAATATATTTAACACTTGCATCATCATGGGCACAACAACAAATCTGCTAGAAATAGTGGTAGCAGTAGTAGCATGGCCTATGTCTCCTACACTGAAGACTTTTGGAAATCTTTGCTGTAGATGGAGATGAATTACCAAAATAAATCAGCTAGTGGGAGATTGAAATCTTTACTACCTTCATTGGTTGCATCTGGATTGGGTCATTTATTTTAAAATAGAAATACCCAAGGGAGCCAGCTATGTTCTATAAAATAAACTTAACGTGTAGCTTGCTACTTAGGAATCTAGAGAAAGTTGAGGAAATGCTTCATCATTGAGAGCAATGAAGCACTTTAGCTTGGGAAAGTCAAGAGATATTTTTATGAACTTTCTTGAGTAAGCTGAATTACATACCTAAAACAAGAACTGTATCCATTTATGAAGAGTTTTGGGTTTACTGAACTTAAACTTTAGTTATAAAGTAATTTGACCTTGCTAGAAATAAATTATCCCTCTGAACCTACATTCATAGCCTGACAAAAGATGTTCACTCTAAGTCTTTCAGTTGGGTCTCTTTCATTTTAACACATTGACAATTCTGTGTAGAAGCACTGGAATTTTCTGACCCTTTGGATGCTTCCAAAATACTTCAGAAGATGCACATTCCTTTTGCATCTTCCCAATGGGTAATGATCTACCCTTGAGTTAAGAGACAGTTTTAAAAAAGATCAAAGGCATCAAGAAGGCCTTTTCTTAATGTACTTAACAAACGTAACATACTAATAGTGCTAAGGTAACATATCCAGTTTTCAGAATTCTGTTATCTAATTCCTTTTTCTTTGCTATGACCTGGCTAATAACAATCTTTGAGAACTTAACTTTATTGTGAGCTGCTGCTAAGGCTTAACAGAGGGCAAAGTTTTGTATTCTTTAAAAATATATTACTGTAATAAAAATTAAAAATAAGTGGTAACCCATAAGTTAAACAAAAAATTGTGTACCAATTCCTATTAAAATCAGATATATTGTTTAAAAAGCATACCTGATATCAATCATAAAACTGAGTTGGTTCATTTTATGCTATCCATGTTCCTAATAACATGCTAATGCATGGATTCCAGCATTCAGACTTACATGTTTTTTTTGACCAGCCTCCTGTGATATGATGTTCTTATACATGTGCACAACTATACATTGGCTGGCAATGATGGGCATATTTTCTAACATTCTGAAAAACATTACATTAGAAAAAGCCCACTTTTAAAAACAGTAACAAAGATTTTGCCTCCATTATTTAAGGAAGGAATAAACTCAGCAGTCTACATATTTGTCCTAATGCAGCTGGGAATGTTTGATTTGGTTACTCATCTCTAGATTGTACTACAGTCTTTTTGGTTCTTATTTGAAGAAAAGGTCCCAGGAGGGGCTTGCTCATAAAGATATCTACTGTACATTAGCCTATCCATTTCTCAGTGCATGTCAAAGCCACCCACTATATCTCCACATCGCCTTTCCTGCTGTTAATCTCAAATACTTTTAGCATGATGATGTTTATGTGCTTCTGGGTCTGGAACTAGTGGACAGCACCTTCAGCCAATTATTCCCTGTCCTATTTAGCCTATCACTAAGTACAGAGGATGTCCATTTATTAAGACTCATTTTGTTTCAAGCTGTACAACTTGAGACTCCAAAGATCCCTTTACAGCAAATAAATGGTGAGGGTCCTGCCCTAACGTCCATCTTACTGTACATTTATTGGTTTGCATATTTTTTGATAGGTTGCTATAGGGCAGTTGCAAAGAAAGACCAATTTTTGAAAAGTATATACAATGAGAACTGGCAAAGCATTCTATTTACCATTGTGTCAAATGCTTGCAGAAAAATGAAAATGAAATTCTAGCAAGCCCTATGCTGTCTGTGAAGATCTTGAAAGTGTATTATCCCTGCAAAAGTACATTATGTTTCCCCCCCCCCCCACTAGTTGGGTTGATTGAAATGCTAGCAGGGAGGCTGTTGGGTTATATCGGAAACAGAGGATGAATTTGTTATAATGCAAGTCTCATCCCTTTTTGAAGAGAGGGACAGAGAGGAAATGCAAATGATTTTTTAAGGGAAAAGAGTAAGTGGTTTTAGAATTTTTCATCCGTTCTTTTTCGTAGAAATAACATACAATCAATAGAAACCCTCAGATTTGGAAGGACCCAATGGATACCGCAAAAGTAGATAAAAAAGTGCCATGGGGAAAAAAAATCAAGCTCACAGACTTATGCAAAAACCTGTATTTTGGGTTTACCCAGAACTTCATTTTCTAGTTCCTAGCTGGATTATAAATTTTAAATGAGGCAGAGATCTTCTGATCAGCAGAGCAATTAAATTACCTGATGGGTGATTCTTTGACCTGGACTAAAGTAAAAAGAAGAAATAATGCAAGGCTTTAAAAATAATTAAAAGATAAAAGCTTGTCAAAGGTTTGAACTAATAACATTTAAAATTGATTAAGGGACCAATCAAATTTGATTATTCCCTTAATCCATTTTAAACTTTCTTAGTTTAGTATGATTAAATTAATTAAATAAATAACACATATTTCTGTAGAAAGAAGGAATGTATAAATTTGCTAAGAGGGACAATTGGTTGGTTTTATTAAACAAAAAAAAAGGAGAAAGCTATGAAAGATGATGTAACCTTAGAACTATAGGGTTTTTAATAATATTATAGAGCCAAGGATACAGAGGGAGGAAAAAAAGAAAGAAAGGAAAGAACTTTCTTTTATTTTTTTTAACCTGTCCTTTCTGGATTATAAATTTAAAAATAGAAGTGGCTGCTACTAGAAAACAACAAAAATGGTAGAAGGAAGGAAAGGATTCTTTTGAAAGCAAATCACAGAAATAGAGATTATTCCAGAGATATTATGAAGGATGTTTGAAGAATTAGGGAAGATAGTAACAGCTTCACCAATTGAATGTGTTAAGGGATTTGGCTACTCTTGAAGGGAGAATGGAGGAAACAATTGCAAATATGGAGGAAAAGATGAATAAAAAATTTGAAGAATTTATTATACAAATGAGTGAAGAGGTTAAATTAAAGATAAAATAGAATTTTAGAAAACAAGACAGAAATAATAAATTAGATGGAAAAATATAGATAATCTAGACGCTACTGAGATTAAAAGAGAAATAATTTTCTTTGAGATTGAGAGCTCTTCTAGAGGAACCTGGTTAAAATATCAGAGAAAGGGTTGTTGAATCCTTAAAAGAATTGCAATGTGATGAAGACATGGAGGCAGACATGGAGAACAAGGTGTTAGAATCAATAGAAGATATGCGAAGTTAAGAAATGTACCAAGAGATGTACTTGTGCTCTTTGTCAGGAAAAAGAGATCAAGTTCTACAATAACATTTTCATACTAAGCTGGAAATCAATAATTCAAAAGCAATGTTGTTCAAAGAAATAACTATTAGAATATTGCATAAGAGAAAAGAATATACATTTCTGGCTGACAAAGAGAAAAAGGATGCAATTTCATTGGAATAAATGAGATGGAATAATTTAACTTTTAAGTAGCACAAGTTTTGATTTAACTCAGTCCAAAAGGCAAGAAAGTTTGTTGAAAAGTTGAAAAAGAAACCGGAGGATGCTGGTGGATCAAAATGAAGGAGCTATGCAGCAAATACAGCAAGAGATTGAGGAAGATACTACTATATTGGTCACTACAGGTATGTATTTTTATAAATTTTCAATATAAATATGGATTTTAATTCACTAGTCACTGCCAGGAGTTGGATTCTGACTGGCTCAAGGTTGACCCAGGTTTCCAACCTTCTGAGGTCAGTAAAATGAGGACCTGGATGGTTGGGGGCAATATGCTGATTCTGTAAACCACTTAGAGATAACTATAAAGCAGGGTAGACATGATAGTAGTGTTCCAGAATTTGAGGGGCTGCCACAGAAAGGAGGGGGTCAAGCTATTTTCCAAGGCCAGACAAGAAATAATGGATGGAAATTGATCAAGGAGAAATTCAACATAGAAATAAGGAGAAATTTTCTGACAGTGAGAACAATCAACCAACGGAACAGCTTGCCTTCAGAAATTGTGGGAGCTTTATCACTGCAGGCTTTCAAGAAGAGATTGGACTGCCATTTGTCAGAAATAGTATAGGGCCATGGTGGCAAACCTATATCACAGGAGCCACGCAGAGCCCTCTCTGTGGGCACATGCACCGTCACCCCAGCTCAGCTCCACCATGCATACACACGTGCCTTCTGCCAGCCAGCTGGTTTTTGGGCCTAGAGGTGGAGCGTTTGCCTCACAATCAGGAGGCTGTGAGTTTGATCCTAGGTAGAGGCTAATATTTGGAAAAGACTCTCCTGCTTGAGCAGGGGATTAGACTAGATGACCTCCAAGGTCCCTTCCAACTATGTTATTCTATGTAATTCTATGCATGTGGGGAGGGTGGGGCTCATGCACGGGATAAGACGTATGCATAGGGGATGGGGCGCATGTGCAGGGGTGTGTGTGCATGTGCATGACATGCACATTGCATTTTGGGTATGCACGTGTGCACACATGCTTTTGGCAATCGGTGCCAAAAAGGTTCACCAACACTAATGTAGGGTCTCCTGCTTGGGCAGGGCATGATCCCTTCCAACTATGTTAATCTGTTAATCTGTTACATCTGTTACTATGAAGAGGTATATAAGTCTAAGAGGTGCCAAACTCATATCATCACGGCATCATCACTTGACATATCACAACTTCCCCCCCCTGCGTAAACTGGCCGTGGGCATGGACAGTACATGACACATCTCACCCGTGGGCTGCAAGTTTGACAGCCCTGGTCTAAGTGCTATTGCTACTATTATTTAAAATGCCTAATATGGAATATAAATGGATGCACATTAATGCACATTAATGCACATTAAAGAAAAAACTATTTCATTATTTGAAAAAAAAATGAGAATAAAATGAACTGTTGATTTATGGATTTACTGATGAAAAAGGATTACATATGGGAAGAAAGGAACCATGTAATATAATTTTAAAGAGGGACGAAAGATAATAGGTTTGTTTGTAACTATTGTAAAATATATTCTTTTTGCTGTTCCATGATGCAGCCTTCAGGTTCTGTGTTTTCCCTCTTTTCTTTGACTTAGTTTAGTTTACCAGGCTGTTATACTTACACAACTTGAAAAGAACATCTGTTAGCCACCCCCCAGATCTCATCGCTGCTTCAGTGGAGTTTTGCCGTTGACTGCTATCCCATTTAGATTAATTGAACACATTGTATTCTTCATCCACAGTGATTGGTTTAATTTATTTGAGTTTCTTAAAGGGCTGGGATTTTCCTGTTTGCCCTTGCTGCATTGTTTTTACTCATTTGGCTCCAATTAACTTTTACTATGGAAAGAAAACAAGAAGAAACATTATTACAAGTCTCTCTAAGGCTGTCTCTTTCTAATAACATAATTTGCGAGTTATTTATTTATTTACATGAAGAACCTTTCTTTATGATAAAGACATTCAGAATTAAATTACATTCCTCTAGTGGGGATGAGCAATATTAATTGCAGACACCTGTGTCACTTCCTCTAAAAGACTTACAATTCTTAGCTAATAAAGTTTGACATAATCAGCAAGGTATAAGTACCATATGTTGCCTTGTTGTGAGGGGAAGATCATCTGCTTGCTCTATTTAGTGAGGAAATACTTGCATATTAGCACCAAGACCTGGTATATTTTTTCAGCTATCTTTCAGCGCTGAAATGTTCCTTTGGGAAGGAGATGAACTATTCTTCTAAATTATAGGCTTATGTCTTTACCTATCCAAAGAACAAGGAATGCAAAGAGAAACACAGTTGTGAAAGCCATCTGAGACTTCAGAAGAATTTCCTAATCATGAGCTGCCCTCTTTTTATGACTTTTTGCCCTGCACATGATACCACAAAGTCTCTGCTTCCTGTATCTATTAGACGGGTTTTGCTCATGAAACATATCATATGTACCAAGTATATTGAGTATGTTCAAGTCAATACTTAAATAGAATCATGTTACTGTCACAACATATTTTCTATATCCAAAACAGGTAATTGTTTAAAAACAATCTCATTTTTGTATGATGAAGTTGACCAGGGTAGTTAAACTCATGGCCCACATGCTGGCCACGCCCATGCCTGGTTTAGCAAAGGGGGAAAAAGTCGTGATATGTCATGTGACACCACTGTAATAATGCAAGTGTGATACCCCTGATGTAGACTAGCAGTGAGTAATCAGCTTACCTGTAACACTTCTTTTTATAATTTTTAAAGCCCTCTTTAAAATTAATTGAGGTGATTGCTAAAAATTGATGGCAATGCTTTCTACTATTTTGAAGAGGAAAATAATGAAAACTGTAGTGCAACAGTCCAAATACGAATTGTATGCAGAGGGATTCCCCAGAGGACCAGGGGAGATGAATGTTGTTTATTACAATGTCATGTTACACATGCTGCAACTTACATATTAATGTCAGACATTGAGATACAAATAGTAGCACTTGTTTAATGTCATCTCATATGCTGTCATTTAGTCTCATTGTGATTTGCTATGGATGCAGTACTTTACATGGGTACAAAAATAAAACAAGCTGCACTTCCACTCCACCCTCTTCCAAAACTGATAAAATTAAAAAGCAAACCCGAAAACCCAGCCCACTCAATCGACATATTGGATGTGACCATGACTTTTCAGCTTTATTGCCTTACTCTGTTTTGCTTTCTTACCCAAATATGAAACATAACTTTTTACCAGGCTATCTACAGCTACATAACAAAATGATGTTAAAACATTTGGAAAATGTTAAAAAAAGGGTGCATCCCAAATTAATAGAGGGGTAAGTTAGTTTTTTTATTGAAGAAAGCAGTTTAGCATTTGGAAGATATTTGTCTTGATATTTTAATACTGAATAAAGGCAGTTAAAAAGTGACACACGAGGGATACTATATGTAATTTTGCAAACTTTGATGTCTAGAACCAAATTGGGCTGTATCGAAGCATCTAAACACAATGGTGATAAAGAGATTACTTTTATGTTGTTGTTGCTGCCACACAATAGGCTATCTAATTATGATTCCCTGTGATTGGTCAA
This sequence comes from Psammodynastes pulverulentus, assembly GCA_025802295.1. Classification (NCBI taxonomy): domain Eukaryota; kingdom Metazoa; phylum Chordata; class Lepidosauria; order Squamata; family Psammodynastidae; genus Psammodynastes; species Psammodynastes pulverulentus. Next base: position 28,771,133 of record JAOYMU010000274.1, read on the forward strand.
TTTTATATCAAACTTGCCTCCAGTTCTTCTTAATCTGCAATATGGAATGAAGTCAATAGCTCCAAAGTGCAGCAGATAAATTAATATTCTTTACCATCTGACATGGAATCTGCTAACCAAGTAGAATATAGCAATAGCAATAAGATTTATATACTGCTTCATAGTGCTTTATAGCCCTCTATAAGTGGTTTACAGAATCAGCATATTGACCCCAACAATTTGGGTCCTCATTTTACCAATCTCAGAAGGATGGTAAACTAAATCAACCCTAAGCCAATCAGGATTGGACTTCTGATAGTTGGCAGAGTTAGCCCTGCAATACTTTTAACCACTGCGCCTCCACAGCTTTTATAACCTTTTTTTTACTTCAGAACATCTTTCTTGTTTCATAGGCAACACTTTTTGGGAGCCAAAGGCTGTCCATAGGAAAAGATGCTTAAGAGATCATTTGCTTGCCTACTTTTTTAAAAATACACTTCATTTCCATTCATATTTCCTAAGAGGCAGATCTGATTATGGTCCTTATAATTATTTGCTGTGCAAGTAATGCAATAGAATCTGTGGCTGAGATTCCCCCTCTCCCTATTAGGCTTTAAACACTGAAAAACACATGATGACTTTACATGTTACTGTTGAATTTCATTTTGTGTTATTAGTAACACTGGGAAATCTAATACCCGAGGCAGCACATAGCTTTGAATACTGTGCTAAATTCTGTTTTCAAATGTACTGCTTCTTCTCTTGTGAAAGAGAAAAATGTCCAAATTTCATATGGTCACATTCTGTAGTTAAACTGAATGCAATAATCTTGCAATTTAGAAAGTGGTAGTATCACCTCTATAAGATAGTATCTTTAGGGACTCATCCTGAATATAGAGACAGCCTTACAAAAATATTAATATTATTTTCACTCTATGTCTTAGTTCCTAAAAAGCAATCTTTTAATGTAATTACCCTATAATGTTTGTGACTTAGCTCCAGGTCTTATGAAGCATAAGGTGTCTGGTGGCATAAATACTTCCGTGCATGGCTGCCTGGTTCAGGGGAAGATGAAGCCTGCAATTTCTTTTTCAAAAGGTTTCTGTCACTGTTGTTACCAAATTGATCATCTTAATGGGATATATTTGGAATGGATCCAAATTCTAATTTTGGAAATTGAATTGTTTTAGTGATTAAACAAAGTAACCAAGGGCATCACCCTATTAAATAAGGTATTTCATGCATGTGATTAATTGTAATCTTGATGTAAAACCCTTTGATTTAGAGATTAATGTTGATTCTTTGCTTTAAATTTACTGTCCATTTGTTTTGTTAATTAAAATTAAAGATAGAAGACAGATAGCTATGGAACCTCTTCAGGATGTTGATGCCCACTTTATTAAATAGGACATTTTCCATTACTATGTTCAAAAATAATGGACTTGGTATAACTATATTAACCTTCATGGGCAATGGCATCAATGAAAGAGAGAAGTTTGCACTAATTTCTTTTGTTTATAAAGCATGTCACATTTCAGACTGTTCTACAAATCACAATAGATAGCTTTTTGTAATAGTTTTCTTCCTTCAAAACAAAGTCATTATCTTTGAAAAATATCACTTTAGCAAAGAGGGTCATTCCTCTTTGCATAGCTCTGTTTGTAAGTTTTGTGTAGCTATCCCATGGCAGAACATTTTGCAACAGCACCATATGCTTCATTTCATTGGCTTTATCCATCAAACATATTTTGGCCTCTTTTACAAAGTAATTGCACGAAGGTATCTTAGGGTTATGAATTATGAAGGTACATTCTGTCAGAGCATAAGGACTGCCTTCTCAAAGCTAGGGCAAGGGATTGGCCTCATTGGGCATTGGTTTATGGCTTAAATATTGGCTGCAATACCAACCTGTACCTGATGTTTCTCTGTATTGCTGTTGTTGTTCATTCATCTTGGTTGCCAATGCCAGAACGAGGAAAAAGAGCAATAATCTCAACATTTGTATACTTCTGAAAAGCAAGAAAATGGTTTACAGCAATAATAATGGTGGGTAAAAGATGACTGCTTTTGGAAGAGCACTGAGAACATCTTTCCAAAAGCTTCCAAAACTAGGTTTAACATTAGATTAAATTAAAATTTTAGTTTAGCACAATCTTCCATAATCTGGATGCCTTTTAATATGTAGACCAATTCTCAGAATTTTCCAGCCAGCATGTCCAATACTGAGAATTCTGAGATAAGGGAATCCCATTATGAAAGAAACAGAAGTTTTTCAAAATAATATAATTTATGGGAGTTACCTAAAGACAAGAGCACGAATGCAGAAAATGCAAACATAGTTTCTTCAACTACCAAATAAAAGTAGGGGAGAAAAGTAAACCTAAATCTTTTCTACATGGCATTAAAAGTATTATACATTTCAAATATGAGTGGGTATATATTCTGTAACATCACTCCCACCCATTCAAAGACTGTCAATTATTTGATATGTCTATCATTCCAGAATTACTAGAAATAATAAATGTAAAGCTTATTCATCTACATTTCTTGGTGCTTATAGCCACATCTGTGTCTGACAAAACTGACTTAACACTATGCTTCTAGTAGTGATTAGTCAACAATATTCATCCCCTGTTGTTAATCACTAGTATCTAAGATACTATGTTAATTTTGAATAGATATATATATATGGCAACGATATATATTTTTTAAAAGATCTATTTAGGCTTTTTTTTTTTTAAAAATACTAGATATGAATAATGGTAATGTAAAACAATATGAAATGAAATTGCCCAATGACCTGTCCTCTAATATTTCAGTTCGATGATACTAATAAATGAATTTGAATATATACAAGTGTTGAGATATGACAGCGTTGGGATTACAGATCCAGACAATCCAAATTTGTTGAATTGCTATTAAAAAATTAAATGAATATTCATATTGACTGAATGCACATATCCCATTAAACAGTAAAGTGGTTTGTTTGGTTTAGTTTTAATGCAACATAGAAAGACAATCATTGTGGTTTACAAACCATAGTTTTGTGAGTTTGTTTTTGTGAGAACCAGACCAGTATAATTTGTTTAATAAAACCAAGGCTTAATAGAATGTATATATTTCATTGTACAATATTTTAAGAAATGTTTGTTACATTATATTGTTTGTTATTTGCTGAACATACTAATCTGGATTCAGAGTTAATTATATATAGTATAGATAATAGAACTTGATAATATTGTAATTCAACATATATGTGACAGAAAACTTTAAGGTTATAGCTACTGTATATAAATGTCATTTTCTAGATGATACATGATAATATGCGAATGAAGCATGAATTAAAAGCTTCTAGCATTTTATGATCTATTGGAGCTAATTGGAACCACCCTATAAAATATGTAGTATCTATTTTTTCTTGATAAATTATCCTAGCTTTATTCAGAATTTATGAACATTAGGAATTTAGGGCTTAATACGTGGATGAGCAATGAAAGACAAGCAGGTAATGTGAACACAAAATCTTTCACCTCTGGGGAATTTTATAGTAACAACATGGCAAATGTATATCCATTTGATTTAGATTAGATTAGATAATGGGAAGAAAATTGTACCCTTATATCAAGTGTTAATAATTTTGGTTTCATAGCCAGATTTTCACTTTTTTATTGATGATTTGGTCTGAGAAAGTTTGCTGGCATAATTGCATAGTATATTCAAGTCCACAGCATGGACAATCAGTTCTTTATAAACTCCTCTACCTAGTATTTCAGTTATTAGACTGTCTCTGATCATTCTTTTAATTTCCTCAAATATTCTTAATTTTTTTGCTGCCAGAGGCCCCTATGGGGAGAAAATATCACTGAAAAGCTTGGTTTGGAAACTCATTTCATCTCCAGAAATGAATTTGATGAGAAATTCCTGGCGATTATACACTATTTATTATACTGGCACTTGTTCCATGGCCATTGGCTACTTGGCAAATGAACCAAAAATATGCTAATATGATCCCTTATTTTCACTGGTAAATCATGTATTTACTGTAAACTGCAAGCTATTTTTCATTCCAAAACAGTCATAAGAACCTATACAAAATTAATAGGTTGTGTATTTATCCTGTGCTAATATATAAGAATTCCAACCCAGAGGCACTGGATTTGCTTTGTTACCTTTCCTCTTGTGTCAGATATGACAGAAGAAGAAAAAAGGGGCAAGAGAAGGGGTTCAGCAGATGTAACAGGCTGTGGGAATTAGTCTGTTTCTTAAAACTATTAACCAATGGAATAGTTTGCCTTTAGAAGTTGTGGATACTCCATCAATGAAGCTTTCAAAAAGAGACTGGACAACCATTTGCCTGAAAAGATATAGGGCAGGGGGCCTCAAACTTTTTAAACAGGGGGCCAACTCACGATCCCTCAGACTGTTGGGGGGCCAGACTGGCTGGATGGGCATGGCTAGGTGGTCATGGCTAGGTGGTCATCTGACTGGGTGGGCATGGCCAATTTAGCAGTCAATTAAACAATACACAGAAATTAAACTTTAATTTGTTTTATTTGCTTTTGTTTGCATGTTGCTCTTTTGATTGATTTTTCTTTTTACTAGATCTTTTTTTAAGTTGTTTAGGAGTCTAGTAGTCCACTTCAGGAAACTGTTTTGCAGCAATTCTTCTCAGCCCCAAGGAGCTTACAATAAACAAATCTCTCTCTTTCTCTCTCCCTCTCTCTTTTTCTCTCTCTCTGTCTGCCTATCTCTCCTTTTCCCTCCCTCTCTCCCTCTCTCTGTCTCTCTCTGTTTCTGGGCGGGGGAGGGAACCCCTAACTGGTGCTGGGTGGTAGGAATTTGACATCCGGAGGCTGACCAGTGCCATGCTGAAAACCAGCTGGCCGGCAGGGTGGCAGGGCAATCCCATGGTCTCCCCAAAAGTAACAACTTTCACTCGAAACTTGAAGACTAGTCAGGTTGGTGGGTGGGCAAGCAGGCAGCCCTCCTCCAACCCAGTCCTGCTGCAGCACTCTGCTGGTCATGCGGAGTCCCTGGGAAGTCTCCGTGTGCCCCAGTTTTGGCCTCCTCCACGTCCAGTAGCTTTCGGCTGGCCAAAAACAGGCCCATTTTTGGCTTCCTGGGATCTCTGTGTGACCTGTTTTTGGCCTCCCTTGCTTCTAGTAGCATTCTGCCTTGCCTTCCAGTTCCAGCTTGTGGGGCTCACAAAAGTAAGTCCTGCACTCCTCTGAAGAGTGGGGGCCAGTGGGTGGGCGGGATGATGTGGGCGGGGCAGTCTAAGAGC
>JAOYMU010000274.1:28815240-28826553 GCA_025802295.1 Psammodynastes pulverulentus
GCTGGTGAAAAGTCATGAATCCAGGCTTGCTGGAGCCTACAGAAAGCCGGAGAGGGGTGTTCGCTGGAATAGGCTGGCGAGGAGTATTTGCTGGACCAGGCCAGCAAAGCAGAGTGTTTGCTAGAGTAGACCAGAAAAGAGAGACAGCTGCAGCTGGATCAGAGGCCAGGAATCTTGGCTTGCCGGCCTCCACAGAGAGCCGGTCTTCAGGACTCCCAGCCCTTCCTGCAAAAGTGAACCGCCGTCTCAGGGTCGCTCTCAAACACCTCTCAGACCTCCTCCCGGTTGCAGAGCTCCTCACAAAGCCACAATCTGGTGTAGGGTGAAAAGAACTCCTCAAGGAACAGATGTTGGTCAGCTGGAACTCCCCGGAGCCTTGCAGTCCAAATGGATCAGAGGTGGTCTTCAGCAGGTCAGATGCAGGCCTCCATGCTGGTAAAATTTTAATGCCCTGAAGGGCTGGCTGTTTGTCATTCCTCTTGGGAGATTTTAGCCCACTAACTTGTTGTTGATGCTGTTGTTGTGATTGATGTTTTTATAGAAAGAAGCCAACACATCAATGGCAGTTAAAGTTACCAGTGATCTGAACAGACAAAATGGAGCATTTACAATCGGAAAGGAGGTCAAATGGGTGGAAAAGAAGGTCATGGTGTTTAACTTCATTGACATCTGTGGCAAAAATTACAGTAAACTGCAAAAACAAAAAAAACAAAAAAACAAAAAAAAAACCCCTCCCCAAAAATACCCTTCCAAGAAAAAAGCTGTATAACATCTGATTTCATAGCTATGTCTGCTGGATAGTGAACATAAGGACAAAAAGGAGAGTATCTCTTCCTTTCTTTGAATTTCTGTTAACACAACTGGCATCAGCACCTGACTTTTCCTTGGGATGAGGATGTGGAAGAAGGAAGAAAAAAAAACTCTTCTCTTTTAGAGAAAATAGAAAAGTTTTAAATTTTATGTCAAAGCACTCCTTTTTATTTAAAAAAAATATTAAAAGATTTTGCAAAGATTTTTTAAAATTGCACAAATATAACTGTAATAAAAAACAAGTACAAAAAGATTGTAAAGGAGTAAAAGAAAAACTGAAGAATAACAAAAAAAATCTAAAGAACTGACTTCTTATCATCTTTGTAGCAGTTATAAACATAGTGATTACCATCTATCATACTGTATACCATAGGTCCCTTCTTCTCATAGACCTGTGATGGCGAACCTATGGCACGCGTGCCACAGGTGGCACGCAGAGCCCTCTATGTGGGCACACCAACATCACCCCAGCCCTGCTCCACCGTGCATGCATGCGCGTCTCCCGCCAGCCAGCTGGTTTCCACGTCACTGCTGCGCATGCGTGGGAGGCGGGGCGCATGTGCGGGTGGCACTCACATTGCATTTTTGGGCCTGGGAGGCCTCCTGCACCAACCTAGAAACCAAAAATGGGCAAGGGGAGGCGGGGTGCATGTGCGGGGATGTGGGGGTGTGTGCTCGGGGGCACTTACATTGCATCTTGGGGTTGTGCACACACACTTTGGGCACTCAGCACCAAAAAGGTTAGCCATCACTGTCATAGACAATCCATTTTAATAAATCCTCAAATTGCCAGTTCATTTTTATCTATTTTCAGCAAAATTTAATAGTTTCCAGTTTTTAATGAAAGTATTTGTAATTTCTTCCTTAATCAATCAAGTAAATTTAACGATTTATGCAAACCCAGCCACCTTCACAATCCATTCCTTCATCTACCCAATGCCCCCATGGCCTCAGCAAAGAAAAGTTCCCCCCACATCACTTCTAAGGCACATAATAGAGTGATTTTACTTATTGACTTCTGAGAAAGTGTCTTCTCAAGATATCCAGAAGGCCTCTTGTTTTTTCATTGGAAAGGGAGTTGAGGCAATGAAGTCCTACCTTGGTGTTTCTAAGCAAGGCACTTAGATTTTGGAGGTCTTCAGTTTTTTTAAAATATTTTTTATTAAACAATTTCCTCATTTATGGAAACATCATTTCCATTCATTTTAAAGGTTCTGTAACAGTATACATACTTTTACATAAATCTTAACTGTCTGTACATTTATCTATCTTCCTTAGTCTCTTTCAGTCCACTATAACATTTACCTTATTGTTCTACTATCATATCCTCTATTCATCTTTATACCGGTATCTGTTATTTAGCAATCAAGTTACTGCTAAAGTTATAAAAAGTTAAAGTTATTGGTTCAGTTTTGCTATAAGATTGTGAAGTTTAAAGCAGAATTTCAAAAAAGATACTAAATAATCATAACTCACCGCCAAAAAATTAGAGGCAAAGGAAAGACTGAAAGAAAGGAAAAATAATATAATACTTTTGACTGAATCATGTGAATGAATGTTATTGCTTTTGTTTAAATATTACTGGAAACTTACTAGAGAGGTGGTAAGGACTTCTGTAGACCAAATATTTAAAACCTGAAAAAAATGAAGATGTATAAAATGTATCTGTGGAGCATCTCACTGATATGGTAGCAAAGAATATATATACATTTAATTTATTTATGCTATTGATTCTTCCATGGACATAAAGCAAACTAGACACTTAGTTGTTTGCTTTAAATTTGATGGACAATAGAGAGTTTTATGGAGTAGCTCAGGCCACTGAGAGCTGATATAGCACAGTAAGAGCTGAAATTTCTACTGTGAATAAAAAATCATAGAACCCTTCACATAGCCAAATTCTGCTACAGCTTAACAAGGAAATTTTTCAGTATAACTCTGAGGCATTACTTCATTAGATAATCTTCCTCTCTCCTCAAAAGCCTTGCAATCTACTATATTGTATTTGTGAGTAGTAGCTCCTTCACTACTCACTTTATCTTCATAATCTCATCTCTAGAACAGCTTTCTATTATCACCTATATATTCTAATAGCAATCTGGACTATAGTCTTAAATTAGTCCTACTTGATACTAGCTGTTTACTAGAGAACATATACTATAGGTTTCCGGACAAATGAAAATGTGTTGCATTGTCATCTGTGAGATGGAAAGCAATGTGCTCTTTATTGCAACAGAACCTGGACAATGATTTTCTTTCTGCATTTGAACTAACTTAACTCAGTTATTTTTATACTTCAAGATCTTGTTCTTTAAATGTAAATATACTCTTAACCCCATTTCACTAATTGTATTGATAGTCATACTGCATATTGTTTTGAGATTATTTATGGAAAACAGAAAGAAATAAGGTTAAGCACAATAAGCACACAATCATTTCTTTTAAAAAAAAAGAATGCCACATTTTGCCAGGAATAATATGCAATTTATTTATTTATTTATGTGTTTTCTTGCTATAAATAACTAATCCTCTTTCATATTATTTTATCATTTTTATAAGCAAATATAACAATGGGCACACCAGGTTCCTTTTTTTAACATATTAAACATATGTATTATTTTTGTTGTATTAGGCTGAGCAATGCTGATAAATCTGGAATTCCAAGGATATTTAGCTATAGTTTGACTTTACTGTAGCTGCTTGGTGGGGAATTATAAAAAGCAATAAGCATCTAATTATGTCATTACAGCCAGTTCATTATGAGTGGGGCTGATCAATAGAATTGATTGTCTCTGTACACAATTGAAGCATTACATCATTACATTCCAACAATTTGAATGCATTATTAGTAGCAAGAAATCTTGTTTAAAATAGTAAAATCATAAAAAACTACTGGGGATGTATAGAGCACATGCACATATACTGTGTACACACACAGACACAGACACAGACACACAGACAGACACACACACACACACACACACCAGTGGTGGGATTCAATTTTTTTTACTACTGGTTCTGGGGGCGTGGCTTGATGGGCGTGGCATGGCTTGGTGGCATGGCAGGAGAATGGTATTGTAAAATCTCCATTCCTTCCCGACTCCTGGAGGAAATTACCACCGGTTCTCTGAACTACTTAAAATTTCCGCTACCAGTTCTCCAGAACTGGTCAGAACCTGCTGAATACCACCACACACACACACACACACACACACACACATTCTACACATCCCCAGTATGATTATTGATTCTCATATTTTTATTGCTTCCTAATAATGTGGATGTCAGATACTACATATTGAGTTTCACATTTTTTTCATAAGAAGTTACTGAAAAAGACGACTAGCTATAATAAGCCTCTAATATTTTAGATAAGATTATTCTTATTCTAGCTAATTTGTTCTTAATCGATATATAAGCAAAGGAAGGATGGGTGAAAAACATGCTATAAAAATAGGTCCTGAACAAGTCATCTTATTACCTTTTCATCAGACATACACAATTTGAAAATAGGGAGCTAGTCTGAAATGTGAGGTTAAAGAAGTCTGAAAAACGTTTGTGCATAGTCTCAAAAACTAAAATCCACAATATAAATGCAGACTTGCTTTTCTATTTCCTTTTATTGTGACAGACTTGCTCCTTACTTGGAATTGTTGACTGGTCTTTCTTTAAACAGTTACACAAAATATACTATAGAAAAACATAAAGTTGGTTGCAGTCATGAGCTGGAACTGTCAATGTATCATTTCATGAAAAGGCATTCTTTTAGGATTAAGAGTGTTACCTTTTTGTTCATACTATGGAAACAATAGTTTACATTTTACTGTAGTTGGATATCTGTGATTATCAACATATCTTGTACTTCAGTTTGTATACTATCTATGAAGGTGATCTTTGAAATGTTTTCATTGGTAGAGAGAAATTATGCATTAAAACTGAAATTTAAGAAGATACATTGCTAAATTGATGATAGCATACAGGTAAATTATGGGAGTGACAGGTGCTGCCTGGGAGAAAATGTGATTATCAAAGGCAGTTTGTTTTACCAGACGAGGAATGGAAAGCTAATAAATTCAGATGGACAGGAAACAGTAAATGCACACAGTGGAAAAGTGAAACTGAGTTAACAACTTAAACATTTGAGTTAACAAGTTAAACATACAAATGTTGGTAGAGTAGATACATTTCAGGATAATTGTAAGTCTCCAAATTCATGTAAATGTCTAGTTTATGGTACTAAAGGAATGGAAAATGGCAAACAATATAGGAAACGTAAAATTATTAAATGAGGTATGAAATGACATGTTAGCAGGCATTATGATCTATGAGCATATGACTTCTTAAAAGTTTAAATGTAATTCAGCTATTAATGAATACATTTTTTGAGAGGCGTGGTGGTGATAAAACTCGTGATGATAGAAAAAAATGTTTTTTTAAATGATTCAAACTGACCTGATCCCCAGCACTGCATTCATGATATGATAATAAACAGTTCTCTGTTGGATTTTAATACTTCTCTGACATCTACGTGTTCTTGGTTCAAACTATATATCTGCATGCAATTTGAAATGTGCAGTTGCAGTTGAAATATGTTTAGTGGTGACTCTTTTTGGGATAAAAAGACATTCACAATAAGCATTCTAATATGTATTTAGATAGATTTTTTCTTCAAATTGTAAAACAGTAATCCAGATTAAGGTAAAGGCAGATTTTTATAATATAACCAGGAGAGAAATGGAACTGGTAAAACAAACATTTTTCATGCACAAAATACGAGACTGAAAGAACTCCTTGCAGAAACCATGGAGAGTTTTAGGCCATCGATGCCAATGATGGATGGACTCAGCACAAGACAGTTTCTGAAGCTCCTATTTTAAATGCCATATGGGAATGCTGGACTGTAATTGTAACTGAAAAAAAAGTTAAGGTTTTCCTTTTAGAAAAAGGCATTGTCAAGTCAGAAAAATACCATTGATCATACAGTTAAAGGTTAGGATTAGGGTTAGGACTAGAGTGAGTTAAGCCTGATTTGAAGGAGATTTCATGGGTATTATTATTAAAAGTGATGCAATGATAATGTCCTTGCAGCATAGTTTAAGATTGTGACATTAAGGATAATTTTTCTCTACAAAGCATTTTGTTGTATTTACTGCAAATAGAGGTAGTCCTCAATTTATGATGACAATTGAGCCCAAAATTTCTGTTGCTACATAAGAGAGTTGTTGAGTGAGTTTTGTCCCACTTTTACAACCTTACTTGCCACAGTTGTTAAGTGAAACACTGCAGTTGTTAAATAGTAACATGACTGTTATGTGAATCTGGCTTCCCCATTGACTTTGCTTGTCAGAAGGTCACAAAAGTTGATCACGTGATCTGGGACACATAAATACTTGCCAGATGTCAAGGGTCCAAATTTTGATCACATGACCATGGGGATGCTGCAGGGGTCATAAATGTGAAAGACAGTTATAAGTGATTTTTTTGGTGCTGTTGCAACTTCAAATGCTCATTAAAATAGCAATAGCAATAGCATTTAGCACAATGCCATTTCATAGTGCTTTTACAACTTTACAGCCCTCTCTAAGTGGTTTATAGGGAAAGCATATTGCCCCCAAGAATCTGGGTTTTATTGATCTCAGAAGGATGGAAGGCTGAATCAACTTTGAATCAATGAGAATTGAATTCCTGGCAGTTGGCAAAATTAGCTTGAAATACTGCTTTCTTACTACTGGGCCAATGGTTGTATGTCAAGGACTATCTCTATTTGAAATAGCACAAAAAGCAATATTTCCATAGGAGAGTTTCACTCAACTCTTCAACTTGTTGAAATAACCTGTGAATGAATCATGAAACCCATTACTGAATTTCCCCATCAAGGAAAGGGCAAACTATGTCCCTGATCATGTAATTGTCCACACATTAGGAATCTTAATTGACCCAGGGAGCAATTCCACATATATGAGTTGGTAGGTGTATATACATAGATGCCAAATGTCAGTTAGAAGTGAATGTGGTTGATGACCTAATGTTAGGTTTTTGCACTAGGACCCATGTTTCTGTCCTCCAATGAGACGAATTGTTTCCCTTGCATTCTCTAATAACCACAAAGCTTCTCTTCATGTAAGCTGTTCCTTACAATTTTCTGAAATTGAAAAACTGGAAGTATTGCACTTTTTAATATATATTTATTCTCTGCAGAGATAGATGTTATTGGTTGCAAAGTCAGCCAAACATTTAAACTGGATTTGCCATTTTTATCTACCAATCATCTTTTCTAAGGACCTTGTTTGATGGAGTTAAAGCTATGGCCACAGGATGTCAACTGTTCCAAATGACATTTCCATTTCCAATTGACTGATGATGATTTTGTCAAAGTGATAGTGTTCAAGTGGTGCTCCAGATGTTTTGGGATTGCACCCAAGGCACCTCTTACTTTGCTTTTTTTTTTTTTTTTGCTATGGTCATTCTACTTCTCTTTGCAGGTCTTTGTATTTTTATTTTCTCCAATTCTTTCTCCTATTATTATTACTATCTTACATGTTTTGGTACCTGTTCCTTAAAGGTTTCCCTTACATCAAAGCCTTTTATTAAAGCAGATGGCTTCCCTGCCTCTCCAGCTATACACAGAAGGCAGTGTCTTTTTGAGGAAAAAAAAACAGCTTTTCATTCCTCCCCACCTACTCCACTTCCAAGGCCAGTTAAAGCACTTTATATGGCTGGTGAGCTACAGAGGCCTCTAAGCAGTCACTTGAGCTGAATTAAGCTTGATGCTCAACCCTGGGAATTGAGCCGTGCACATGTTTCTGTTTTGATGTTTTGGTGGTATCGTGATTGCTACCACTTTCTTGCAGCCAAAACATACATTTGTCATTACTCTTTGAGCCTGGGAAGACTAATCGGAATAAATCAGCCATGACTACTCAGGACCAATTGCGACAGTGAGTCTGGACTAATGGAATGTCATAATTAGTTGCCTTTCCAGAGGTGTCCGCCTGAGTGTACATGCACACAGACTGGTCTGCTGCAACTTGCCTAAGTAAGAATTTGCACGCAAACGAGTGCTATTTAATCCACCTCCGTGTCAAGTCCTTCCACAGCTTTAAATATTAAAGAAGCCGCGAATCTCCAGTGGATTCCAGTCAGTGGTTAGATTCAGATTTTATTATCAGCAATAGGTCTATGACAAGCCTGAACTGTCCTCTCAGATTAGTAATGCCTCACTAGGCCTCTGCTCCATTTACCCTTCCTCCTCCTGCAGCGACTGCAAATGGAAGAGGTCCTTAGCATGCTTTGACTTGCTCTTTAAACCTACTGCTGCTCTATGCAAGGTATCCAAATATCTGTCTTCAGGCAATGCCTACAGATTCTGTAAGGTCTGGAAATTTGTGTTTTGAATGGGTGACATCTGTAGGGAAAAGCATAAAAAGCTAGAGTGTCAGGATTTTTGTTATGGGCTTCTGCTTTGAAAACCACAGCCTTTTGTTTTTAATTATTAGTGGAAAACCTGCATTGATATGAATCTAACCATAATTTTCATACCTTAAAAAAGAAGGTTTTGTTAAAAAATGAGAAGAGGTCTTTTTGCTTGAGTCTATTTGGAAATTTATTGGCCATCTGGGACAACAAACAAGATGTTGTTTGTTTCTGTTGTAAACTGCCCCGAGTCTTCGGAGATGGGGCGGTATATAAATATAATTGATAAATAAATAAATAAACTGTCCATGCAGCCACATTCTGCCAGATGCTTCCAGATGCTTTTCAAGAGCAGCTCCATGTACAGCATATTTCAATAATCCAGTAGGGAAGTGACCAGGGAATGAGGGAATGAGCAGAGCTTCATGTCCAGGAAAGGGCACAACTGGTGCACACTATGAAGTTGTGCAAAGGCCGTTTTAGCCAAGATGGTAATCTGTCCCCAGGTAGGAGTCATGAGTCTAGAAAGAACCTCATATTGCACACTTGCAGTCTGTCTGGAATATGCAACTCCAGCCAGAACCAAAGATGGCAAAGTCCCAGATCTAGAAGAGCCCAAAACACAATCCCACTCAGTCTTGCCAGGCTTCAGCTAAAACCTGTTATGTCCCATCCAGACCCCCATAGTCTCCAAGCACCAAGATAAGATATCAATGGCATTGCTTAGTTTGGTGGAGCAAAAATACGTAACTGGACATCATCATGGTATAGATCAGTGTTTCCCAACCATGGCCCTTTGAGGATGTATGGACTTCAACTCCCAGAATTCCTCAACCAGCCATGCTGGCTTGGGAATTCTGGCAGTTGAACTCCATGCAGCTTAAAGTTGCCAAGGTTGGGAAACACTGCTCTAGGTGCTGCTGTCTTCTAAAATCTTGAACATGTTAAATGCCATTGTTAATCCCTTGAGCTAGTTTTAAAAGATATCCTAAAAATACTTATAAGAGATTTCAGGACTTTTTAAAACTTTAGATAAAATCTTCAGTGAAAATTACTCTCTGCATATACGGTAGGTGAGATAGATCTTTGTGATTCCATAGAAAGTCTATTTATCGCCTTTCACTCTTCAGATTTGTATTCTAGTTGGGTTAAATGTCTTTAATAATCTGTCTAATTTTCTACTATTACTGTTTAATATCTGCTAGTTCTGAGCTTTTAAAAATTATTTTAAGCCATCTGAATATTGTCATGAAAGAATATAAATATAATTAATAATTTAGTACTTATAGTATTGTTTCACTAACTCATTTGATAGAAACTAAATTCCTCTGGCTATAAAGTTAGTTCCATACAATCTATTCTGTTTTGATATTTCAGTTATGCTCATACTACAAAATTAAGATGCATCTGAGTAATATACCTAATCTATTAGTTCTTTATATACACCCTCATTGCCATACTTCATCTATTACCATATACTGTATACTGTATACTGATTGCAGTAGAACTATTATAAAATGTGCTATATATAGACAACATTATATACTCATCCATGCTATTAACATTCATGAAATACATTTATAAAAGAAAGCAAGTGACTTGTAGAAAAAAAATTGTACTTAGATTTGCATCCCTTCTTTCCTCCAGAAGCATAGGGCAATATACATAGCTTCCCAATTTTCCCCAAACCATGTGAGATAGACCACGCTGAAATCTACTGGCTCAAAGCATAGTTATTCTATGAGGGCAGTGAACGGTTTCTAAATACTGTATAAATACTTCCAAATTTTCATGGCTGGATCTGGATCTGAATCTTACCAACTCTTAATCCTTCATTACTACATCAGCGTGGCTGTGTAAAGAACAGGGATCTCTCTATCTCCATCAGGTTTTGCATCATATTCTATATAATAACTTGTATTCTATTTTGCATATCTAGTTATTTGAATATTTAAGCCAGTATTAAAACAGATCAATGCACCATAGAGGAATATGTCTTACAATGTACACTGCTTTTGCTAGGTTCTTATGAGATCCAAAACAGCACAAATTGTGTTAATCAGTTACACTGGAGGTCCCCAAATTCAATTTCCCTCATGAAGTTTCAGATTGCTCATTAACCCTTAAACATTATATGAAAACAATTTAAAAAACACTTTTAACTACTAGCACTACAAATATCAATCCCTTGGATAGTCCCATTGAACTTTGAAGGTTGATATTGGTCACTCCGGGGAACTCCGAATTACACATATATCTTGTCTAAATACCATGTGGAAACTTGATCTTTCAGATTTACATTTCCCGTCACGTATCTACGATTACAATTTTAGAGAAAGTCGTATAAAGGTATTTAGATACGGAAGTCTTCTTGGCCCCTTCCTCCCGGCTTGGGCAATTGTCAACAGGTGCCTGACCCCGCCTAGCCCTGCCCTGCTTTATTTGTGTCGAACAACTTCCCGCTTGACTCGCTTTGTCCAAACAAAAAATATGAATTCATTACGGCTCCGCAAGATAAGAGGCAAATTAACCTGGCCTTGAGTCCTACTTTACACGTAAACACACACATACATCCGCGTACCCCGCCCGCCACCTCCTCACGCTGCCGAGAAAGTTACAGAGTGTTCACAAATAGATTGCGGGCTTTTATAGCGCCTTTTCCCAGCAGCCTCCGCGCCGCCGCCGCCGATTGGCTGCTTGGCTGCACAAGGGGTGGGAACGCGCACGACGCGTTTTGTATGAGGCCGTGGACGCGCTTTCCTCCTTCACCCGCCCCGCCGGTTTCCGTTCTTAGCTGCCGCCGGAGTTTGGGCCCGTGGACGGATAAGGAGGCGGCGCCGGAGAGACGCAGGAGAGCCCCCCCCTCAGGTAGTGGGTCGGACGGGGCTGCGGAGCTTCCCTGGCACGGCGAGCGGGCTCCGTCAGAGGGAAACCCAGAAGTGGAACGGAGCGGAAGCTTGGCCGTCCGCGGCCGCTCCCAGTGCGGCCTGCCCCACCCGCCAACAGCGGCCGCTCCGGGGATAGGAAGAGGCGGTTGGGATAGGAAGCCCCCCTCCCCGCCTCGGCACTGGCGCGCGCACGCTCCTTTGG